>RWJN01000066.1:0-103116 GCA_004332605.1 Steccherinum ochraceum
CGCCGCCTCGCTACTTTCATACACTTGTACGAAACGAACGATTCGGGTGTCGCGACTCTTGAAGCCCCTTTTGTGCAGATGTTCGTCGTGTTGCGTGTGCATCAAGATTGTACCGATACGTCGATTGCTGTAGATGCTTGTCGTGATTCGTTGGCTGCGAAGAAATTGAGAAAACACCGTCTCAGACTACGTAGGCATAGGCCATCACGACGAGATCGATTGACTTTCGATCGCAATCACCGCAATTAGGTGCAAAGCATGCAAAGCTTATATGCCAATACGCTTCAAATTCCGTTACGGTTCACGGCCCAGGCCCAGCCAATATGTGACGAGAAAGAAGGTGAGGATCATAGTATCTAGGTTCATCTGTGAAGAGTTTCCTCACTAAGCGACTGCACGACATGGTGTGCCCACTTACATCACTTAGTCAGTGTATTCCTATCCTGCCAGAGATTCAAATCGACATCCAATGAATTGCGGCGAACTTTGTGAACATGGCAGCTAAGATTGACGCATCGCCAGGTAGTATTATAATGACTGGTAAAGTTAAATAGGTAGTCCGCGATGTGCACCATCCCCACATTCTGACGGTGTCAGTTGGGCACGCAGCGCACCGCGCCACCATGATTAAAAGTGTGTGTAAAGTCATCACAGGTCGCAGGGGCTGCTACAGAGGTTCAACGGTTATAGGCATGGCAGGCACAATACTGTCCGGGCCTGTGGAAGGGTAGCAAAACGTTGAGAGGTTCCAGTAGACATCACTAGAGCGAGTGAATCGGAAAGACGACAACAAGACTGTAAGGAGGACCTCTGGCAAACGCGGAGATCGCAAGCACGGTGTCAGATACGATTGCAAGGATCACAACACAAACGCAGACGTACTCATTTCCAGCTGTGAAAACTTGAACCCGATACAGGCACGCCCACCACCCAAGAATGTCATTCTGAACACGTGATGAATAACAATGTGCATCCTGCCATCGTGGCTGTGCGACTCGGACTTACAGGTGCGAATAGACTCCGGGGATCTTTGCATCTTTCACACCTTCTGGAAGAGGCGACAGCCAGCGTTCGGGTTTCCATTGTCGCGCATCAGAGCCCCAAATGTCTCGATTGAGGTTGCAGCCACGGATGCCTAGTGCAATGGTAGTCCCTTTAGGAACAGGGATCTCGCTTAGCTTCGAGCCGTCGACCCCACGCATTGGTTTTGAGAGGGGAAGGACCGTATCTTTCACTGTTCTGTGTATCATATCATCATGCTGTGGTCAGTTACAGATTATTAGATGATGGAATGTCACCACGCACTGTCGGTATACAAACGTCGCCGGAGGGTAACTGGCGCAAAGCCGAAGGATCAATGTTTTTGATATCACGGAATGAGCAAAGTGAGAACTCACAGTCGAAGCGTCTCGCGGCAGACCGCATCCAAGTAGGAGAGACCCATGAGCTGAGCGCATCATAAGATAGGTCGTCACCGTTCCGTGCTGCTGTGATTTCGTGCCTCAGCTTCTCTTGAATATCTGGATGCTGAGCAAGCAGATCGACAACTTGAGCTATCGCGCATGTCGTTGTATCTGTTCCTGCAAACGCCATGGTACTGTGGAATGCGTCAGCTGGGCAGCAAGTGCATGCAGGCACATGAGGCAAAACTGACGACATCTGGCCGATGATCTCGTCTTCGGAGAGCCTGTCCTCGCTGCGTGCTGCCATGTTTGCTTGCACTGCATCGGCCATAGGTTAGCAAAAGAGGCCCGAGACCCTTATCAGTGCGAGACTAGGCTGCATGAAGCGTTGAGACTCACGCAGAACGGCCATGATGTCCTTCCTGTTCTCGGAAGCCTCGCCGTTCAGCGCGGCCGCTTTCTTCGCAAAGAAGATCTCTCTCGCTACATCGTCCATCACGCGAGAGAGGCGGGCCATCTTCCGGACACCCGCATGCGGGATGAAGTCAACGGCAAGGCGACGTATCGGGGTAGTCAACAGGCTAATGAGAGGCGAGAGCATTCGGATGTAACCTAGAGAGAACACGGAGTCTCTGCGGGAAGATCGGTCCATCAGAAAGCGTGTATCGAGCGAGACATTCAAGCACACTCACGAAACAGCTGAAAGTGCATCTCCATATGCTCCGAACTTCGAGCTGGATGGGTCTAGCGAGTATCCTAGCCCTCCTCGTCCGATGGATTCAAGAGCCGCTCCATGGATCCACTTGACGAGGTTGATTTCCTTCGGGATACCGTTGAGGTCTGCCAGCAGCCCCTCGCGTACCTAAAAGATACTCTTCGTAAGCAACGATCCGGGCAGTTGGTAGCTGAATATACCTTGTGTGCAATATCATGAAATACGGGGTTTAGATTCCGAATGTAGTTACCAGAAAAGACAGGATTGAGAAGTTTGCGCTGCCGGCGATGCTGTTCACCTGATCTGTCCTTGAGCGTAAGGTGTACCACGACAGTAAACCAGCTCTCACCATGAATCGCAGGAAGTCCTGGGCCGAAAACAAGTGCCACGAATCTATACAGGGTTTCGCATCAAGGCGTCTATGGCTGAAGGGAGGGGGAGGCATACGAAGCAAACCACTTCAGCAGCTCGAAGGTATATGGGTCTTTGACGACGATCTCGTGCAACGCCGTCGCGTCATACACATATAGCATTTTTCGCTGGACACGGAGGCTTCAGCGACCGACGATGACATCATACTAGGTCGGACTTTCACTTACACCGAATACGCTGTGTATTTTGACAACGGGCGAGTACTGTTCGATCAGTTCATCTTGAAAAGCCCAACCATGTCGATCGAACAGTCGGTCGAGGTTTCCTAAGAAGGAGACCGCTGTCAGACTCGTCATTTGGAAAAAAAAACTGAATGGCATTTCCACCTTTCCACCACGATGCAGGCTTCGGTCCAGGAATGTTGTCAAGCGGACTCTTGGGCGAGCATACGATCCTCCAAGAAAGAGCGAATATTAAACAGGAAAAAGTAATGAGTAGTGCGAGCGTAGCCATGCGTCACGAAAAAGCAAGAAGAGGTTGATGAGAAACGCCAGTACGAAAGAAAAGGCGAGGGAGGAACGTTGTGTGTACGTGTGCTTCCTTTTGATCTATATACCAGCGCATACTAAAAACGTACTAGTGAGGTGACCGCGACTTCTACTACACATCACAATTATCTGCTGAATAGGAAGGGTCGCCTGGCGCTGGAGGCAGGCCTCTCGGGGTCTTTACGTTCCCGTTGTGAGACTGTGAGGCATCAGTGGAGTAGGAAGACGTGGTGTATTTTGCGTGCGCCAGAACCGCCCGTCGTTGAAAACGCCTTCTACAGAACTGACGATGCTAGCACGCACATTATTTCCTAGTCCTACATGACCTTGAGCATCGTGTCGCGAAAGAACTGAAGCTCGACTCACATTTGACAAACGTATACTCGGACGACGCTTGATGGATATCGCTGCGTCAGGATCTGCCAAGGGTCACCATGCTAACAGGCGCGGATACATTAGCCGCACGCGGTCCAGCACTGAGCACGCTGCCAGCGATTTCTTAGCCGGACGGGATTTTCGCTTTCACTTGCGACTCGGATCTCCTTGAGCAGCAAAATGAGAGTAAGGAGCTTCGTCAGAAACCCGTCGAACACCTAAGCAGTGTCGGCTCTTGACACGAGACGAAGCCGACGGAGAAGCTATTCACAGAGCCAAGTCTGGAAAACATGTGTGCTTGAGCGTTGAATTCGAATTCGAGTTGAGAATAATCGAGGATGGTGTACCATACCTCAGGCGAGAAATTGTCTCGTTGACCGTCCTTCCCGAGTGGCCGTGGCCGTCGGGATCCAACACGTCAATAATAGATCTGCGTCAAGCTACACGAGAACGAGACTGCGGTGTCACGTACATACAATGAAAAAAACGCACAGGAAGTATAGACCAACCCGCGGAGGCCCGTATGTAAACGGTATTCTTGCAGAAGCACAGTACAACGATGACATATGATGTCTTGATTCGATCTTGCGAATGGTCGCGTCAACCCGCATGTACGAAACCGCGACCAGATCTTAGCATCGGGTAGGTGGCGAGTGGGAACGCGTAGTTCGGAACAGAGCAAAATCCATAGACGGGAGATACCATGTACCTCGTGACAATAGTAAGTAACATACAGATACAATAGTGATACGGACCTAGACATGCAAGGGCGAGAATACAGATAGAGAGCACCACATAACAACTCTAAACAGTCCGGGTACCCTATTCTCTCTCGGCAGCCTTATCAAGCTGCTGTCGCTTGCGAGCACCACTGTTCATGTAAGAGTATGTGAGATGAGACCCGCAAGTTAATAGACAGTGATACGCACCCGTCGGTATCAAGCCCTCTCTTCCTGCCGCTCTTTGCTTCGTCCAAGAATTTGTCCAGGCCGAACACATCGCCTGAGTCCTTCTCGAACTGCACAGGCCCCTCTCGAACCTCCTGCTCACCCGCTCCTTCGAATCCAACCTTCGCTTGACCCAAACCGAACCTGTCATTATCCAATGCCTTGCTAATACCCTCCTCGGTTCCCTCGCCGAAGGAGTCTTGATTGCCTTCGGAGATGTTGCCGCGCGCTTTATAGATCGCGGCAGCAGCGCTGGAACCATGGAAGAGAGGTTTGTCGTACAGGTTGTACGCATCGTCGTCGGCGAATGTACCAGACAAGGACTCCTGATTGAAGAGTCGCGAGTCCAGCATAGACTCTTTCGACATGGTGGGCTTGGCAAGACCTAGCGCAATCTTCTCTGAGATGTCTCTGTTTTGCTGCCTCGCCAACATCTTTGCCCTCTGCTCCTGTCCCATATTGCTCATCCTCATCTCCCGTTCCCGGTCTCGCTTCTTGTCTTGCCGCATTTGGTCTCGAATCTTCGCAGCTTCTTCATCGTCCGAATCCTCGCCAGACGATTTGTCAGATTCGCTTTCACTTCCGTAACCACCAAGCGCAGACTGCATTGCCGCTGTGCGTTCTGCTGACGGCTTGCCTTCTGCAGGGCGAGATGAGGAAGCAGGAATACCAGCACGTTCTTCTCGAGCCCGTTGGGCTAGCAGACGCAGGTTTTCCTCCTTCTGGGCTTTCTCTTTCTCTGCGAGCTTCTGCTGCATGAGGGCACGTTGTCGGACTTCTTCACGTGCGTGTCGGTCAGCAATGAAGAGCGATTCTGAAAACTTGGCGAAATTGTCGTTGATGTGGACCTACACGAGACACCCCAATAAGTACGATTCGTCGAAGTTAGAGGGTGCACTGACATCTTGTAAACCTCGTCCATCGGCAGCGAGACGCTTATCCAGGGGGATTGTATAACCCTTGTTGTTCTTCCAGTTGGAAATGCAAGGCGGAATCATCCACTCCTTCTGCTCTTGCGCTGTGGCTTTCCGAGGCGGACTACGCAAGACAGGTGGAGGTGGACTCGGTGGACCTCGAGGGATCTTCTTATGTTTGAATCGCGGTGGCTCCAAAGGGTCCTCAACAACCTCCGTCATCTTGATGATACGCTGTTTCAACCCGTCCGAGCCATTCTGTTGACCTGGTGTATACCGGATGAAAGAGGTCTTGCCCTGGCTTTCGGGTACGTTTTTGGGTTGTGCGGCTTTGATCTTGCCGTTCACGAGCTTCTCCAGGGCTGCACGAGTCTTATCTGTTGTCGATTGGACTTCCTCCTCCGACGGCCGTTCCATTGCGCGGTCTGAGTCGTCGAGGTCTTTCCGATGCGCGATGGGGACAAGATCTTTGAATTGCGATTGAATGACTTTGCCAGCTCGCTGACCCTGTTGTGCAATTGCGTCGTAACGAACATTGCCTTCGCTGTCGACTTGAAGAGCCAGAGTATTGCCAGAGGACGCCTGAAGCCGATTGGTCAGAGCCTCATTGCGCTACGAAGAACTGTGCACGTACCTTCTTCTTGCCCATCTCCAAAGGATACTGCGCTACGTGACACTCGGGATACGAACCTCCATCGCCTACGAAGCAACACCCTATTAGCATATTGAACCGAACTTGGCCAATGCGAGACGCACCAAAGTCCTCTTGTGAGCCTGGTCTCCATCCTTTTCTCTGCCCATATGGAGGAATGACTGTTCGAAGGGTGACCGACTGACTCTGCGACAGCGGTCGAGAGGCTTGCGGCGTTGGGACATAATGGTCGTCCTCGTCGGAGACAGCGGGCGCGTGCAGTGGCGCTGGTAGCATTCTACTTGGCAGTGAGTATATGCACAGTGCGTAAGAATTGGACATGCGTACGATGCGAGGGCAGCCATGATGAGAACAGAGGGGTGGGGAACGCGAGAGACGGCGAGGAAGAGCCTTTGTCGGCGTTCCGGGCGATGAGCAAGTGTTTGTGCATGCTTGGCGACTTGCTCAAAGTGGTCTTCACTGCTTACCTAACTGAGCTTTTGTCGCTCGGCACAGACGGCATCGCCAGTAACACTCTGAGGCATGACCACAACGACCACAGCGGCGAGGGCGGCAACGGCGGTCTCCTCTCCTTCATGCTGTCGACCACATTCCTTCGTACCTCTGTACTATGGACCAGGCGATTGACTACATTGACGGCCGCGACTCGAGCAGTCTCCTCAGCGTCCAAAGCGACACCTGCTCCGAGACGTGAACCTAGCCAATCTAGTGATGCGCTCGAATATATGCTTGAACCCAATGGTGAGCCCGTATCACACATCTGAGCGGATTGTCTCAATAGTTTCCTCTATGCAGCTCCTCCCAAGCTATTTACTGATCCAGCAAGACATGCGAGAGCAGCAGAGAAGATTCGTTCTCTTATAGCCGAGCAGAGATACGTGGAGGCTCTGGAAACGTTCAGGAAGGTGCGCGTGTTCGCGTTAGCACTCAATGAAAAATGTTGTTTACACTTCTCTGGTTTATATCAGACACGCCCTCACGGCTTCAACGACCTTGAATTCTTCGAGGGCGTATTCGCGCACGTTGCTTCCTCCATCAACTCCGAGAATTTCTATGACACCGACATTCTAAGATTGGTCTACAAGACTCGTCATCTATTGCCCACCTACCTTGCGACCGTTCAGGATGGCGACAAGTCAGGATCCTCTGTCCTCTCGCACCATTTAAGAATGCTGCATCAAGCTAACCGTCATAAAGAGGTCTTCACTGACTTCATGGATCTCGCATCTACGTCCCACGCGAATATGGGCTTCTACAAAACTATGCTCTCCATTCTCAACGAAGAGCGGCACTGTTCATCGTTCTGCGGCGCCGCGACATCAGGCAGGAAGGTTGGAGACCGAGTCGTCCGCGTGTGGAACACCATTCCTTCTGAATTCGTGCCGGATGCCGAAATGATTCAGAATACGCTGAACATGCTCGCTGGCGGTACGCTGCACCACCGCAGAATTGGATACCAATTGGTCGACAAATGGGTCCATAGCGGCAAAATACCTGTCGATCCTTCCCTGGCTTTCGCTATTGGCGAACTGTACAAATCTCAGTTCGACTACGAGCGCCTTCAATTATGGACGAAGGCCCTGCTCTTAACAGACTCCAAGAACGTCGTTCCAGACCTGGTCAAAGACGCGCTTTACTGCTGCGCTCTTGCTAGCGCGTGGACTGGTACCAACAACTCCAGCCGTGCCATCGAGATTTTACAGCTCGCCATCGAGAAGCGGGTACCACTTTCGGGAAATGCTTTTACAGGTGCTCTTATGACGACGTGGGTCGGCTGTGACTGGGAGGCCGCCAAACGCGTCGTTCAGCTTGTCACTGGGAGGCCCTTCGAAGCTTACGCCGCCGAGTCCGGCTCTGCCAACGAGGCCAGCTCTTCGCAGTCGCTTCATGCTGCCAGCGATGAAACCGTACATCCTCAGGCACGTTACGCATTCGCTTTTCTGGCACATACGGCGTTCTCGTCGGAATCCATGCAACACAAAATCGAGCTTTTGCGCTTCATTGCCAGCCTTCCGGATCCATGGGAAGTTTCACGACTACCCGATCCAGCTGGAAACCAGATCGTCACCGGCGCAATCATCTACTTGGCTGCCAGAGTGCGAGGGATCTGTAAGCAGGTGCTGGCAGCAGGCGAGGAGGAGGTTGGAGCGGAGGCGATTCAGCTTGCCTCTTCGCTGAAAGATGTATCCTCGGACGCCCAGATCCAGGCGAGCAAGCTGCTGACGAAGACACCGTATATCCTGCGAGAGTTGGCCAACATCCACAAGGCAGTACAGAAAGGAAAACCATCCCCGGTTCCGACGGTCAAAGAGGTTGACGAGCTTGCACACACGGGAGAGAAGTCGTCAGTATAATTGATTCTGGGTTTGTACCGGTATTGCTTGCTCGTAATGCTATAGCCAATATACCACTGCTCATCTTCCATTGATCAAGGTTTGCATTCGTGGTTGCCTAGAGTTCCCATGCTTAGATTGGCGCATGCCGCGACCCGCTCGAGTACGTCGCCGAGCCGCGTTCTCCGAGAACTCGGAGGACGTTATAGTCTAGAGACCCGCTTCTCGGCCGAGTGAAGAAGAAAATGTCATAAGTGTTCGAGCTCAGGTAGAGTAATCCTCCGACATATGCAGTCATTACTCACATCAATCTAGATCGTGCTGCGCCACACGCCTTATCCAACGCACACAGCCTAGGTGATAGCGAGTACCACGATATGCAGTAAGCCGTCGTGCGAACCAGGCATTACTGGAACTGATGTGCATCTCCAGCTGAGTCGTGGTCTTTTGAAGTCGAACAGTTCACCCGGTGTCTCGTGAGCAAGTTAACAATGTATCATCTGCGAAAAGTTCCAGTGCGTTGAACCATACGAAGACCCTGACTAGTATTGAATAGGTATCCATACAGGATCAGAACAACTGGGCGCAGTTCTCTGTGTTCTCTTCATCGCAAGTTGATACGGTACCATCTTTGTGATATGGTCTCAGATGGGATATCACAACACCAGGAACTGGATACTGCTCATGATTCTTGCCTCTTCGAGAGGGACCATGGTCGCCTTGAGCCCGGAACGTAGCCTCCAAGCAAAATAGACCAGTGCATCCGAAGCAACGGAGGGTTGGTGCTCGAATGGGGCGTGTATACCCGTGGAACAAACAAGGGCGAGCGCGGCTCGAATCTGCACGTAGGGGTTTCCAAAGTTAAGTTCAAAAATTGGTCTGCAAAACTATTCCATCTGCTAATGTGGGTGATATGCACCTGGGATTGTCTATGCACCAGAGCAAGTAACGGGAGTATAAAAAGGGTGTCATACAGAGCTTCTACATTCAACGCAAAGTGGGCTTCCACTCAGTCATCCCATTACCAACGCTCACAATGACGACGACGATGCAGGTCTACAAAACCCTCTATGACACCCAGGGCTACGTCATTTTGCCTCGCAGCCTAGTCATCCCTTCCCAGACTACCTTCCAAGACGTCCTCGCCGCTGTGACCCGCATTGTCGCCAAAGCTCGCTCCGGTGAATGGCCCCATCGCCGTGCAGTCGGCCGACAATTCCCCCCTCACAGGATTGGGGGGTCGGGAGATGCGTGGGGGGTGCAGCATTTGATGCACCCTGATCTAGGCGAGGACGCGAAGGTCTTGAAACGGTGGTATACGAGCCCGGAGGTGTGTAGAGCTGTGTGTGGTCTGGTGGGATGTACCGGAGATGAGTTACAGATGGGTGAGTATCTTTGCATTTGATCTCACTATGTCTTGTGTTGCCATGTTCCTGCCTCATGTTGGTCATGAAAGTGGGCTCGAGTGTTCATTGGTTGATGGTTTGCTGGGCCCGTTGTGCTGACCATAATACGTTTTCAGAGTTAGTCAACCTCTTGATCAATCCTCAATCGCACGACTTCGCGCTGCGGTGGCATCGCGACGATATTCGTGGAGACGCGACCACGGAAGAAGAAGAGAAAGCTCTCGCGGTTTGGAGCCACGGGGTAAACATATCACCCTCTCGCCTCTTTATTTGCGGTTCCATTCACGTCTCATATCCCTCTCCGGTATTTAGGTACAGTGGAACACGTACGTCCCTCTACGTCAAGTCAACCCGTCATGGTTCATCGGACATGGCGTCGGTCTCCGGCTTGCGACTTGCGAAATAACATCATTCTCACGGCAGTGCGTTATATGAAGACTCCTGCCTGTACATCGTTCCTAGGACTCATAATGCTCCGCGTACGCCTGAACAGCGCGCCCACTCAACCACACCCGACGCTCCCAAGAACCCGCTCGATATGCCGGGGTCCATTGTAGTCAATCTGAAACGTACGTCCACGCCGTTGTCGCTGTGCCCTTATGTAACGTATACTCAATCATCCGCTCACCGCAGCGGGTGAAACTGTGTTCTACAACTCCAACATCCTCCATCTCGGTATATACACGACCACCGCACTCCGCGCGACGTTGCATGCTTGCATGGGTAGCACGCAAGGCGGTGGATCGCGCGCTCGCAACGTTTTGCAGCACGGGTTAGAATGGATGGAGGAAGAAAGGTTTAAGGAGGGCTTGGATGATAGAGGAAGGAAGATGTTAGAGAACACGCTGAGGATGAAGCAAGGGGCTGGGGAAGTGGGCTATTCGTTGATGAATTGATGTGTGCCGAGTGCTGCAATATAGGCTTTCTGTATGGTCATATTTTTCGGCTACGTATGGCCTATTGTGTAGATGTTTATATGACCACAAATCGCCGCCGGTCGGAACGGCGAGGCCGCCGCCATTGCGAATGTATTGAATGCGAGTACTGAGAACAATACATGTTCCTAGATTGACATTGACGTTGCCGTAAGCACCTGCCGACACTGTCCTCGGGTATGTTGGGTCTAGGCTGGCATGTTGACTAGGTACGGACTTTACTATTCAGCTTGCGGTAACAAATGCAGGCTGCAGGAGCTCCTTCCTAAAACGGATGTGGGCCTACATGTATCATACTACTAACCAGCAATGCCCAATCTCTTTTAAGTTTTTACACCTGATGAGTGGCATATTTCTCTGTACGGTAGGTGACTGCCCTACCAAGCGGACGAAGGATTGTGCTCTATGATTACTCCCTATCCGAGACCGAGTCTCGAAAAGATGTTATGAGATAAGAAACAACATTAATTTCTACCGTCGGTAGATCAGGCGGTAGAAAAATGTCGACGATCGTGCGTCACATATATGAACGATTGAAGGCATACCACGCCTTCACGTCGACGTAAATGCGAACGTCGCTTCATACACTGCGCCCCATCCACTCCGTTCAACGAAAGTGAAAAATGTACCCGGTACCGGGCAGTACCGGGCCTGTGGTTTGAGGACTCTTGGGGACCGTCAAAGTCAAAGTCTTTGAACTATCGATCGCCATGATCGGATCGAAAAAGATCTTCAACAGTACCAAACGCCGTGACGAGAGACAGCCGTCGATTAGCCGACACCAAAAGAGGCCAAAGAGTGCAGGGTTTCTTCGTGATGGGGTTGCATGAGGGTCTATGAGGGTGCATGTTGGGCTTCGGTAGAGAATCTCGAAACGTGACGGCATGAACTTAGCTGTGTACTAAAAGTTTCAACAAGTCGCTTAACGAGATGGAAACTGCTGTAGAGAAGGAGAGAGGAGGAGTCGTAATATCTGTCGATATCGCCATTGAAATTGAACCATGCACGACGACCGCTATTGCCGGAGATGACATATATTGGACGCGAGCAACTTGGACAAAGCGTTGGATAGGAACTTTGCGTAACTTTGCACGATCGTCGTGGAACGTTGACAGAATTCGGGAACGTGCAGATTTGCAGTGGAGTGAGTGATCGGCCGGGTTAAAAGTGTGAAAATCTGATGTGCACCGGCCACTACAGTGAGGAACGCGAACGGACTGGATGAATTTGAAGAAGAATCTTCAGAAGAACGAAAGATGATGAAATTTGAAATTGAATGCAGATCAAATTGAGAGGAGTCGGTCGAAGCCGACCAGTA
Organism: Steccherinum ochraceum; assembly: GCA_004332605.1. NCBI lineage: Eukaryota > Fungi > Basidiomycota > Agaricomycetes > Polyporales > Steccherinaceae > Steccherinum > Steccherinum ochraceum. The sequence goes on from RWJN01000066.1 coordinate 11,919, forward strand.
GTGCCAACGATACTAGCAGTTAGCAGCTAAGTGTCAATTTAGCATGGTAGCATGAGCGGGAAGCCTCGAGGCTTGAGCAGAAAAGATATAGAAAAGATAGATGTGATGCAAGTAAAGTTTTTTTCTTGCGAATGAGCGACAGAGGCAGCGTGGTCACCCACAGCCGTGACAGAATAACTCAGCGTTGAGCGCAGAGACCTTACCGGCGCGGTGCTGTATGCTGATAACAGTGTTACTGTCTGAAGAGAAGAGGAGGAATGTCTGTAAGAAAGTCAAGCTAGTCAAGGTGCATTAAGTGACCCGCGACTCGTCTCTCGGTCCATTGCGCCTTCCGGGGGAGGATGACGTCCTTTTGGGCTTCGGCGCTTGGTGATCCGCTCCTTCGGAGTTCGGCTCCCTCGGCTTTTGCGCGCGGCAATTCTCGACCCTGCGAGGCGTTTGGAAGTCCGACGCAGTTCACGACTCGGAATAGTCTGCAAGCTGACCTGGCAACCTGGACCATTGGCATTCCCAGGCCGAGCTACGGTGTTTTGGACGACGAACCCCGGTGTGGAGGAGGCACACACATGCATACTCTGTTGTCTAATTACTGCTCGAGCCTGCCGACGCTTCATGCCCACCACACACGTCATGGTGCTCGTTGCGTTCGTAGCAGAATATTCTCTCAATTTAGGTGAAACAGGCGACGAGGATAGACGTGAAGGTGGGCGGGGGCGCAGTGCACAAGAAGGTAATATTCAGCTTAGAAGAACTCGAGCGTTGCGCATGCGGACCGAGAAATGCAGAAGACGTCCGTTATCAGTGTTGGAACTTAGGTGCGTCGAACTTTGCACCCCCGTCCTAGTCTCCACGAGCCTATCACTGCGCTCCTTGTGATTGTCTTACCAACCTCCCGTCTGCTGACGCGCAGGCTCTTCTCACCGAAACAGCGAACTCGCCGGCTTGATTCACCACTAGCTCTACAATCTCGATCCCATTGATAGGAACCCTGCTGAGTGGTTCCTTCCTTCACACACTCAATCAAGACTAGATGCTGCATGTCACGGCCACCACGTCGCTCTTCGGGACTAGGACAATTACGCCTGCAGTTTTACCTTGGTCTGATTCAACATTCGAGGCAGTAACCTGCTCTGATGGATACAGTACCGACAACACGCGTCACCGAATATGTGTGGATGGATATAAGTGGTCGGTCTGTTCACAGTAAACTCATCGCCAGACACCTACCAGCTTATTCTCTTCTCTCCAAAGAGCAACCTGCTTCATGGCTCGGCATCCTCACATCGTGATTACTGGCGTCGAACACTGGGGTACGTCTCTACACTTCTACCACACCTACCGCTGCGAAGTGCTAACTCGACACGCAGGACACACTAGACCCCTTTGCGCGTTCGCAATCAAAGCCGTGCAGATGCGGGACGTATATGTCACGCTCTTCAGTCATCCTCACGTCTACGAAAAAGTCAAGAAGGAAATGTCGCGTGGGTTCAACGGACCTGGAGGATCCGAACGGCTCGCGCAGTTCGTTCGGTGAGTGCCCTCCACTTGTGTTTGCATTGTCTGGAACTTATTACGATGATCCTAGAGTGGTTGCGGTGGACTGCCTTGCTGTCGGCGCAACTCGTAGAGAGACGATGAGCTTGGAGCTTTTGCGATACTTCGAGTCGTTCATGGCTCTATACACTCGACTCCTCCAGGAAAAGCCAGTGACATGCTATCTCACTCAAACTGAGTTCGCAGGAGTACCCGCCCCGAACATGGTCGTCTTGGACGTACGGTTCATTACCTTTGAACGCATTCACTAATCTCATCGCATATATCACAGCTCATTGTGGGACCGCTGGGTCCCATGCTCCGAAACTATCCCAAGAATGAAGCCAAACTCGCCGTCTTCTGTTCCGGTATGGCGGCCTACTGCTATTCGTGCTTTGCACCTTCGGAAAACGGCGGGCCTCTTCACTTCAAGGAAGCGGCGTTCCTGGAAGCAGAACGAACGGGAAGAGACGTGAACGATGTTGCTGAGGATGTACGTAGCGTATTGGCCCCACGTATCTTCCGTTCGAGCAAGCAGCTGACGTTTGAATCGTAGATCGTATACACATATGGAGACGGGATCACGCAAATGCCTGGCTTACCCAAGATGTACCTCTGGGAGTTTGATCCTCAAGACACCACGGTTCGTCTTTCCCCGAAGATTTACCTGATCTGTTACTGACGCCGCTCTATGTAGGCTCTCACCAAAGGTGTTGCATTAGGTGCCCTTCGGCTCGCGATGTATGACACGTACGATTCGTGCGATGAGTTAATCATGACCAGCACCGAAGCTTACGAGCCGGTGGCTTTGGCCGCCACTCGCGAATGGTTCGCGGAGACAGGTCGTGGTGTATGGGCGGTCGGCCCTCTGGCTCTATCGGATAGTAAGGAGGCGAGGGAAGGTGAGGTGGCACAATCAGCCAGGGGCACTGAGATCAAAAAGTTCATGGATGATGTGGTGGAGAAGTATGGGGAGAAGAAGATGATTTATGTGAGCATGCCGATTCCTCTGTACGCGTAAGGAAGCCTTACGAGATTGCCCTATCTCAGATGTCGTTCGGCTCTGGATTTTGGCCACCTGTCCCCGACAAGTATGAGGCGTTTATTGACGTGCTCATAGAGAAGAGAATCCCTTTCGTGGGTCTCGATCGACATCTCCTGTCTCTGTCTCTCTCGCTGATTTTCAGTCTTACGCAGATCTTCAGCTATGCGTCACCCATAGCACAGCTCTCGGACGCATTCAGGGCGAGAGTGGAGAACTCTGATGTCGGGTTCCTCAGCCAATTCTCGCCGCAACAAACTATTCTTGCACATCCCGTAAGTGCAGGCACTCTTTTGTTGCATTTCTCCACTGACCTTGAGTTTGGCACCGGCAGGCTGTTGGTTGGTTCATCTCACATTGCGGGCAAAGTAGCACCCTAGAGTCCGTGTCAGCCGGTGTGCCTATGTACGTCCCATTTCATGCAGTCTCTCCGCACATTGTTCATTTGGCTTTATGCAGTATCGCCTGGCCATTCCACGTAGACCAGCCCGCAAATGCCGTTCATCTGACCGACAACCTTGAGATCGCATACGAGCTTTATGAAGTCCGCACAGGGAATGGTACCAAGCCTACCTACCGCACTGGTAAAGCACCTGTGGGCACGCTGGAAGCTCTCCGCGCGGAGGCTCATGAAGTGCTGGACAAGGCGTTCGGAGAAGATGGAGCTCGCAAGCGAGCAAACGTGCAGAAGTTGCGGGCTCAGATTCTTAGAGCGTGGGATAAAGGTGGATCGGCAGAAGTGGATATGACGAAGCTACTGGATAGGGCCCTAGCTTGATTTCGGACGTGTGGGCATCTTTAGACATAGACCGGTTAGTACATAGAGATCACGCTCTCAATCTATTCGAAGCTACAGTTGAAAGTCGTACGCGTTTTGCATGATTGTGTCTAGTGTTCTTGCAGTCCATCGGCAAAATACGCTATGTGCGGCCCGGTGGCCGTAACCACTTTTCTCAAATCTCTGCATTCCCTTCAGACAATATCATTGGTAAGAGATAGTAGTCTGCGCGCGTCGACGTCCGCCGGTAGAACGTCAACTTAGCATCGCTACAGTAGGCATCCGAACGTAAGTCAGAGACACGTATCCATCTGCGCCATCTTCATCTCAGACTGTTAGTATTACCGCCGCACTGAGTATCGATGCAGATCTGCGCGGAAGAGTACAAGAAATCGGCATCGCCTAAGATAGCACTTCTGCGAAGTGAGATAAGGGGTCAAAGGGCTCTGACGAAATTGTGATCAGGAAGTGAACTGAACGATCGCGCATACTCGTATTCGCGAGTTCCGGAAATGAAGACGTCCGCCACGAGCGTTGGCAAGATCAGCTCTCAAAACGCGCTCTACGATGTCAGATCACTGTAAGCTCGCTTTTGGAAACCACGGTTCCAACTGCACTACCAGCTTCTTCTGTCCACCAGTGGCAAAGAAGCATCATCAACATGTCTGGCCATCTGCGAGACGCAGAAGTCAGCATTGCGCTGACGCAAGATCTTCGATTGGGTCGCTCGCCGTGAAATGGATCCGGAAGCGAAGCTTCGTAGGTACAACACGAAATCTACCACGCCTGGCACTTTCAAAGATTGCTAATTTTTATGCCATTGAATGGCAGGGGTGGTCACTTCGGTTGTACTTGGAGATTACCTGGAGGAAGGTTGTGGTGCTGTGAGGAAACGGCTTCATGCTACGAGTGATATGTGAACCCGCGATCGCCGTCAAGGACCCGAAGGTGACAATAAGAACATGCTTCGTGTGGCTGTCCTCAGTCTATGAAGAACGAAGCGAAGGAGCGGGCCCCGTAATACACATGTCCAGGGTCCGACGGAACGAACTAGACTTCTGACCGGACAATACGCCTTACTGTGACAGATCATATTACTCAGTGTTATTCGTACACATCGACAGGCAAAACACAGCACGCCAATTGGATACGGAGAAGTACAGTCAAAGCAAGGGAGACACACTGCAGAGTTCACTGAGCCCAAGGAGACGAAAGTAGCTCGATGAGGTGACGGGCCTCTTCGGCGTAGTCGAGAGGCAAGATCTTCTGCACGCCGTAGCGGACACGCGTGGTTTCCTGAGAACAGACGACTGGTCAGCAGTGGTCAAAGGGATGGAAACGGTAACTTACATTGTACGTATCTTGTTTAGCGCGACAAGTGAAATTGAACTGGTGACCATTGACGTCTTCTACTAATTTGTTGAATTTTGCCTCATCGCGTTCCTGCATTCCCTATGAGTAGAGGCAGGTAAAAGATCGAGGACGACATACCCTGATTGCGACCAGATCATTGGCAGGCCGTTGAAAAAGCGTCTCGCCAAGCTCGTTGAATCCTTGGAACCATGCCTGACCTGTGTGGTCGGAGACGGCCATCGAGATGATGTATCTAGAGGTGATGCATCAGGGGTATCCCTAATCATAATCGTGGAGGTGAAACACGCACCGGTATTCAGGTTTCTCGAAGCTTCTGTCGCATTTCTCGCACCTCCAACCATCATGCTGGTCAAAGACCTTTTTATTGCAACCTTGGGTGGGACACGCCGGATATGCAATGTTATCAGCCTTGAGATGCATGACGGTTGCACGAGTAGAGAAGAAATCGGTTTTGTCGGAGGTGCCGAGATCCTTGGCCTTCACCTCCTCGATAGACATCAGCTCGGATCGATTGAAGGTGGCAGCGCCCCCTGCACCGGAGAAAGAGTTCGTGTGCGATTGGAAGTTTTCTGAGTTACCACTGGCATCGAACCAACCACGTAGCGCATGACACTCGGGAATGTCTGGGTTGATCTCAAGGGTGCTGGAACTGGACATTGACAAATTACGACCTGATGAACGAGGGCTGTGTTTCAGTATCAATGTCACAACAGCGAAGTATCAATCCTGACCGCCAAAATCGCCAACTTTCACACCCTTCAATGCGACGACGGGGGAGTCGGTGTTTGTGAACTTTTCTGCGTTCTTGGCCCACAGCGTTAATCTGACACTGTAACCAGACCGGTCCACAACAGTGAGTTCGCGCTTGGTGGACTGCAAAGAGATAAGAATCAAAGTTGGTAACTGCCAGACTCAGCACGCACCGTACGGCCGAACTTGGATGTGAACTCGGTGGCATCTCCTGTTTCTTTCACTACTGCGATGACGTCTAGAGACTTGTCAGCAAAACCTGACATGTAGAAGAGAAGTTCTTACCGCAGATCGAGTCTTTCGCCATCTCTTGAAGCTTCGCCAGATCAATAAAATTGTAGCGAACGACTGGAAAGCTAGAGGAATCGCGGCACTGGGAGACTTGTCAGAGGAGGTGATGGCTGATGAGCTTTCACGCTTACTTCTTCAATCTCCGTGTTCTTCTCCAATCCGAGCTCGTACTCGTTGGCGACGTTAGAGAACTGCTTCTTCGCCAGGTTCACCTTTGCCTTCGACACATAGTAGACCTTGCCCTCCTCCAGCTTGTCGTACAGTGCATCGACGGCCAAATTAAACGCTGTTCCTCTAATCTCGCCGGTCTCATCCATAAAAGTGACGTTAAACAGTTTGCCTTCGCCCCTCTGGTTGGACCACGTCCGGATGTCGGACTTATTGGTGACGCGTGCGCGAATCGTCCAGTTGTTCTGATAGGGGCTCAACCCTTCGATAGGGAAGGTCGTTGGACCGCGGCCAGATCGTGCGCCTTGCCCACGAGCTGCAGGAGTAGTCGTGTTTGAGGTACTCGCGGTAGCACCGCCTGTCGCAGCAGCAGTGTGGTGGGCAGCAGGTGTTTGATTAGCCGTGGAAGGTGTCACGGCCGCATCACCTGGAGGAATCTGTAAGCCAGCCGGGGAGCCAATCTTCTCTTCGCATTGTTCCAGAACAGAAATTTCCAAGACAATCAAAAGGCTACACGGGTATAAGTATTGCACGCGCGGAGAGAAAAGGACGCGTCTCACCGTTTCTCCTGGACCATGTTACACGTGAATTTATCCAAACGACAGATGGTATTTTTCTGAATTTTCCCTTCATCCACGAAGTGATTGAGCTGAGTGGCTAACATAGATTGCAAGAAGTGCTCTCCGTCAGACACGATGATTCGGTATCGGTCAACCGGGTTGGGAGCATTAGGATTCGAATGGACCTTCTTTACGGACAGGATCTGGACGATGGGGGTAGAGTTGAGCAAGTCTTCAGTGTGCTGAGGCTCGTTGAGGAGCGAGCACACGCCGGCAGTGAGCTGATTCGTTGGCATCGTTGGCGACGACGAAGACGAGGATTAGGAGGATGGTGGTAGAAACAAGGAGGGAGCGCGTTATAGACGCCGTTGCGCGCGGCCGCTGCTTACGAACCGTGTTTGTTACGTAATCTGCCGCATGGAGGAGTCGCCCGCTTGAAGCTTCCGTAGGCTTCCGTCTGACTCCGACCTCCAAGTTCCTCGCCACCAGGGTCCTGGCCGCCGACTCAAAAAGAGGCAGCCCTGGTCTGCAAGAATTCGCATTCTACATGAAACCAAACTTGTCATGATCTGCGAGCTCATCGTGTGTTTTCATTCTTGATTTTGCAGGTCGCACGTACGCGAGTACGAAACAATCTGTGGAAAGCCACGGTGCAAAATATCGCCGCAATTGTTCTATCCTCCACGGATGTAGAGGTAAGAAATGTCTTTCATAATTTATCTTCCGCTTTCCATATTGACCTTGTACTTTGAGCACAGGTTTTGAGCTTTGCGAGTTGGAGAGTCAGCCTGATCATCACTCACATCATCACCGCCGCCAAACCTGGGGTCACGGCCATGTCTTGACAGAACCGTGTGGCTGAGGTCTGTGACAGATCCCGTTGTGCCCGCGATCCAAGTTGTCCAGTGTACGTTCATGTGTACGAGTACTCTGTGGGCTATGGTGTCTGACTTCGGGTTTGATTTAGATAATTCTGCATGACCAAGAAATGAAGTTACATATACTAGGCTACAAGGAGTTGAGAATCCGGATGCAATGTGGTAAGTCGCTACAAATAATTACTTGTAAAAGAGACAATGATTAGAACGAAATGCTATGATGCTCTACCATATGATTTATAGGTTATTATAATCGATGATGTTACCCGCTCCTACAATTGCGGGACGTCTAGATAACCAAGAAGTCCGAGGACAGCTGCCAAAAGCTGTCGCGCGTTTGGAGACCATGGCTCAAGCATCCATCAGCATCGCACGCTGCGTGGCGTCGCGGCCCGCCTTCAATAGGATAGTCGTCTGGTTTCCTCCAGTGCCTCGAGCGTGACCATCGGCCGCCTTCTTGACATCGTCAGCAGCTACCCCGCTAGCTGTGGGTGGTGTCTTGGTGGATTGGTTCACGATGTAGAGGCAGGCGATTCTGATATGAATGTCACGGAGTCGCTTGAGCGCGGCGACCACCTCGTTGTAAGGCTCCTGCAGACTGGGCGTCGTGCGTGCCACTTCGCGCACCGAGCGGGGAACAGCGCCCACCCTAGCAAGGTACTCTCGGTGCTTGCCGGGCATGTACTTCCGCATCCTCTCCATGAAGCCTTGCTCTGACTTCTTGTTCGCCTCGGTGGGAGCGGGCTGCCGCTTCTGGGTGAGCTTATGGTCGATGTCGAGGAAGATGTCAAGAGCGTGCATGACAGAACTTTGACCCGCAGACGGACCGGCCAGGTCGAGGCTCGCAGAGTTGGGGACCCCCTCGTAGATCCACCCAGGTTGCGACCCCTTCACCTCAGACCCATTCCACCACGGTCTGCAAAGCCAGAAGAAGGCTTCGGGGTCGATGGTGTCGCGCACGGAAGCGAAGATCTCGGTGAGGTCCTTCACGATCTTCGCCAGCGCGACGAGATCCCGCCCGATCTTCACGATAGCGGTGCTTTCGGTGACGTTAGGCAAGTTCATGTACGCCTCGATGATCTGCAGCATCTCCACACCCTTCAGCTCGACGGCGGCGGACACCGTATAGAAGCCGCGCTCAGTCTCGGTGCGGTGCCTGAAAACACATTCTGGTATTGGATGTTGCTCATCGACAGCGGAAGGTCTGGGTTGATGAGGTCCCAATTCCACAGAACGGTATCGGCGAAAGTGAGGACCGGGGCGATGCCCAACTCCCGAGAAACTGCTACAAGCGGAAGGGCGATGGTGCGAGGAATGAGAAGCGGGGCGTTGGAATATGATATGTCTTGGGAATAGAATGTGCGTAGAAATGGAGGACCCAAGCCAACACGAGGTGCGCGCGTTGGAGGAGGCGTATGTTGCTGCTGAAGCTACCGGTGTCCAGAATGGGCCACTGCGAGGAGAAAGTGTGGTCAGAGGTGTGCACTATGACCAATGGAGCACTTGACCACTCACTGATCGAACCGCATCTCTCCAGCATTCACCTTGCGGGCGCATGGAAACGGCCTCTTCGGTCTGGTTACTCGCGAGGTACAGAAGTCCTTGTGCTTTCTCCAGAGCTTCCTCCCAGATTGAGAACTCAGCTGTGAGTTTGGGAAGCGGCTCGGGAGGAAAAAAGCCTGTGTGGGCATCGACGTCGTACTCCTGAGGTACAAAACCACCCTGATGTCCGAAATTCAATACTCGTTCAAGAGTCTTCACATCGAAGGCTGAGCGAGCGCGTTCGAGCATGTGTAGAGGTGAAGAAACGAAGCTCATTGCGAAGGGTAGAGGTAGAGACGTTTATGAGAAGGACGCTTCAAGTAGGAGATTGGAGTTGCTTGGTTGGATGGTATGTCCATCTTACACGACTCTTATAAGCGAAGTACTCAAGACGCCACCAGGACGGTGAAACCCTATGTTCAGTTGTGAGGTCCTCGCGTCTGGGCATAACTGAGATTGCTATTCAGATGCGATCTTCTGTACATGTGCATATACCGTTGCTTTGGTACATCCAATGGTGACGGAGGTACTTGCCGTGTTACGAGATGCGCCGATCTGGAGGCCAGTGGCCTTGAGAGTGTCAACTCATACTCAATCTACGCTGACATCTAGGGCACCCCGATGTTTGGCATGCCTCCTCCTGGGATGCGGCAATTACGTTACACAGCTGTATAGCATTCCAGGCGACAATCTGTATACTCTCAGCTTGGTGTTTTACACTGCAGCATATTGAAAAGTTCAAGCAGCACATTCGCAGTCGGATGAGATTGAGATTGCCTGCAACTGTAGAATATATCGTGAGCTTCATCGCAACACCACTTCATCAGGCTAGTGACCTTCGAATCATGTTTACACTGTATACGCCGGAGAGCAGGGACTGAGACGTCGGCTTGATTTGACCCATCGCCACCGTAACGCGGCGTCTAGTGCGGTACTCGAGCTGTGTGCGTCAGTTTGAGAAGGATGTCCGCCGAGAGGTGACTCAAAGCGGCATCGGGGCGCGCTCTGTCGCGGAGTCGGCAAACTCCCAAAGAGGCACATTCCTGAGCATGACCTCCGGATCCTTCTCTATCGGTGCTTCGAGGCCACCGCAGACCACGCGGGAAACAGATACTTAGTATCTTCAGTATACCATTCGCAATTGGATGGGGTCAACGTGCAGAGTGCTCGAGAAAGATCAACAAGCTCAGATTTACAGAAGACAAGAACGTACGCCTTGTATTGTCCATGTGATACTGACACAAGTTTTGCGGCTGTTACTGGGAAACGGGTATCCACAGTGACTTTTCCCCATGGATGAGTCTGCAGCTCGCTGGCGTGGCACAGATCCGACATCTGATTTTGTGTGCAGCGATCATTGACAGGGTCACAGCGCGCACCGGACGCCATCTCTCGTTGAATCTTCACCCGACAAGAATGTCGCAATTGTGAAATGAGCTCCTGTGGACTTGCAGCTCGGGCAGGTCCCTTCAGCAGCGCTGGAAAGTCATCATTAGATTCGGTCAGTGCTTTCGTAAGTTGGACAGTGCTCCCCGACAGTGACCGATCGAGATTCTCGAGGCCCAGTTAGGAAATCGTTGTTCGTGCTGTACAGTACCACGACTGTGCGCACTCCAGGTGCGACCCTAGCGCACTTCCACCTACCATCTCCGTCTCTGACTTGGCTTGCTGTACAAGATAGTGATCTGCCTAGTAGGATGATGCTTAGGATGAAAAATGAAGTACAGGGATAATAGATACTATACGCGCATAGAGAGGATTCGTCTGTCTAGTGCCAGTACATGTCAGTCCTCTAACCATCGACAAGCCCCACCTTCCCAAGAGAAAATTTAGCGGAACATCGTTCACGGGATATGCAAAGATGAAGTATATTGCACCGACACAGATGATAGCACATAAGATCGCAGTCTACTCCGTACTCACTGGACCCATTGAAGCCATTTCTGCTGAGAGCCACTGTCTCCTACTTCCACGCACTTCCGTTGAACGACTTCCAGAATCTTTTCCCGAATCCCGTTCTTACCATTGCGCAGTTCCTTGAACTTCATGATCAGTTCATCGCGCGTGAGAGTGGTGGCGCCGCTCTGCCCGTGACTGCCATCAACCATCCGGCGGATCTCTGCTTCTGTAGGTAGAGCATAGCGCATCGGGTGGGGTAAAGTATGGTTCCTGGATTGGAACGCCTGCGATACGGCAAGTGCGGGAGCAGTACCCAGAGCGGGGGTATACTGGTCGAAGAACTTGTCGACGATGTCGGCCTCCTTGACCTCCGCAATGGTAGATGGTGACCACTTTGGCCGTGTCTTCTCCTTCGTCTTAAGCACAGAGGTTACGCCTGTCTTAAAATCCGGAGATGCTTCATGCTAGATAACGACTGTCAACACCAACGTTCAAAGGTCTGTGGCGGCCGTACTCACACAGTATGCGGTGGCGAAGTTCAGCTCCATTTGCAAAGCCTCCAAAAGATTGAGCGATTTTCCGCGGCGAAGAGCGGTCAATGCCACTACGAGACTGGTGGGACTCCTCAAATTCAGAATCTCCGCAGTTCTTGCGGCCCACTCCCTGACGGATGAGTCCTCATGATCCCCAGCAATGGTTTCAAGGCTTTGCAAAATTTGTGGAACATGGTTGTGGCGGAATGCGGAATCTAGAGCAACCCTCAGCTTCCCGGTCAATGGCGATGACTGCTCATCGGGTTCCTTCTCGAGGTACGCTTCTTCCAGTAGACCCTGGATCTGAGCAACAGTAGGATTATCCAGACCCGCCAAATTCTCAAGGAGTGCCGGAATCCGTCTTGAGGGAACGTAGTGCGTTGCAAAGCCGTGCTCACTGTAAATCCGAGGATACTCCTGGTTAGCCCGGGAGGCAAACTAGCAGAGGCGGACTCACAAAACCGCTCTACCAGTGATTGTTTCTCCAGTCAAAGCAAGATATGTTCCCACTTCACCATCCACTCTTGATAGGAAATAACTCGCGCCGACATCAGGAGCGTATCCTATTTTTGTTTCAGGCATTGCGAACACCGTCTTCTCCGTTGCGATTCGGAACGGTGCTTGCGACGCGAGTCCGACTCCGCCTCCCACTGGAGCAGATGATGAGATCATAGACATGAGTTTGGCGGCTTAAGGAAACTTACTCGTGATGCCATCCATTACGGAGATATAGGGTTTTGGAAGAGCAGCAAGTATGTAGTCGAGTTCAAATCTGGTGACCGTGAGAGACAAATGTACAGCTCTGGGCACAATGATGCACTCACTCGCGGCGGAAGAACTCAACAGCTCTTGGACGAGTTTCCTGGCTCGCGGCGTCATTGACTACGCCTGTGCAAATGTGATTAAAAGGGTCTGAGTTAGAAGTATAAGCTCACGCACCCACAACATCGCCACCAGCGCAGAATGCCTTTCCAATTCCAGTACCAATTAAGACTTTTCCCAGGTCCGATTCACTCCATTCCTGCGCGACTGGCTCAGCAAGGTAATGGCACGCTGTCGTTGGGGCAGCGTACCTCAACGTATGGCCGAAGGATATTGAGCATGTCCTCGTTGAGAGCATTGTATTTGCTGGGGCGATTGAGAACATATTGTCTCGTAGAACCTTCTGACTTGAATACGACCAGTGCCTGTTGAGAATTGAAATGGTAAGGGTGAAAAAACGTCCAAGGAATGGCGACGCACCTCGTCAGCATTCTGCTTTGACGACGTTGCTGCTGCTGACGATGCCATGTGCCGGGCAATGGCTTGGGTACGCTTCGCAGCTGCCATGGTGTGGTTTGAAACCCGACCGACGCTACGAAGGAACATTGGGGAGGATACCTGACTCGACGACAACGCCAATTGTGGAAGCTTACACGCTGTCGGAGACGGAGAGCAGCAGGAATGCCGTCTACGGCGTCTTGCTTGCGGGCGCCTCCCGGCTATTCACTGTGCGCGCTCCGAGGTTCGAGCCGTTCTGGTCATCACCCCGCCCGCTTTGCTCGCTGTCCCTCTCCTTGCGCTCGACGTCGACGACACGCCCCTACGAAGCCAAGGACAACGCGACTGGTCTCACTTGAGGGTACATCTCACCTTCCAACTTCCCGATCACACATTCTTCCGCTCATCATCGCATCCAAATGTCAGTAGATGGCCACTTTGCCTCGAGTCGATACCAGAATCAGTCATGGAGGCACCATCGGAACCATCAGGTTCGTCGGTCCCGTCGACGGTACGCGAGGAGAATGGCTCGGAGTCGAATGGGATGATCTCCACCGTGGAAAACATGATGGCGTTAAAGATGGCAACCGCTACTTCTCTTGCCTGTAAGTTACTCCCATACAACTCGGATTCAGTGAATGATCTACCACTTCAGAGTTCCAAACTCCGGCACATTTCTGCGTCCGTCTGCCTCTGGGATCTCCTACGGCATCTCATTCCTCAAGGCACTGTCATCGAAGTACATAGAGGCGCTTCACGCCTCCACACGAGCGGAGAAAGTCATCCTTGGCTCCTCCAACGGGGCGATAGAGGTTGAAGCTGTTGGACTAGACAAAATCCGATCCAAACTTTCGCAGCTCAGTAGTCTCCGAGAAGTGAGCTTGGATAATTACGACGTCGCTTTTGCAGACCCGCATGGAAGTGTGCTGCAGACTTGCCCAGGTGAGCGTTCCAGTCATGCACATGCTGCACAGCCTTTTTCTGCTACTGTTCGCCGAGTAGAGTATGGCGCTGGTATACCTTTTCATGAACGCATCGCATTTACAGCGGGCGTAAGTCCATCGAGGCTATTGGCAGGTTGAGAAATTCAACATAACTAGTTTCCTGTCTATCCTCTGCTCGATACGTCGAGCCCTTGACTCGCATCTCGCATACTCGTCTCGTCACACTGCGACGGACGTTGTCATCGGACTGTGGCCGGATCCTTGCAATAACCCGCACAAGAAAGATGTCCGCTCTCCCACGTCGTGGGGCTGCTGTGCTTGCACGGCGTGAGCTACGATCACCAAAGGCTTAAGGACTCCGCACTCCTTGGTGGCGGTTCGTAACCCATTCTCCCATCTCATTTACTTTGTTGGCTACACCCATCGACAGTCTTTGACATTTGGCAGTGGTCGGTATCGCAATTACGATCTGATAGTTGAATTTCTGTCGTCCGCAGGTATTCGGGGTCTCGATCTTTCGCAAAGTCTGTTGCCCTCCTGGGAAACAGTCGCACTGATTGTGACAGAGCTACCACGCTTAGAACGCCTTGCATTGAAGTGAGTTATTGCCTGGTTCGTGAATCTTATACGACATGTTTAAGTCAAAATCACTGACATTTCGTCGTCAGTCGAAACCGCCTTGCACTGCCATTACCATCGACTTCAGCTCTCATGGAGAGGGCTTTCCGAAATCTCAAAGAGCTGCAGCTGAACGCGACGTTAACGACATGGTCCGAATCTCGCGTCATCACTGCGTACATGCCTGCGCTAGAGCTGCTAGAATTGGGGTACAATCGTTTGCGTGTATTGGCGGAGGACAACCCAAACGTAACGCCAGCACCGACTCCGCCGTTGCAGGGAAATCATTCCATCCGAACTGTCAACTTCGATGGAAACCGACTTCAAAGTTGGGAAGAGATATCCATAGCTATGCAGCCACTACTTGCGTGCGCATCGTCTCTGCCACACACTGATTCGTACTAATGAGCCTGTACTGTAGACTCGAACGGCTCATTTTGTCAACGAATGAGTTACAAGGTATTGGCCAGCCACCACTTTCCGATGACGGAACACAGCGGTCTTCTTCATTGCAAAATTTGAAGACCCTGGCCGTATCCTTCAACAGTCTCAGATCCTGGGCGGACGTCAATAATCTTCCACGCTGGTGTCCCAAGCTAGAAGCTCTCAAAGTGACCGGGAATCCCCTCACCGAAGGTGGGTGTACGACACAACTCAATAGGTTGTTCTAATTCCGATTTGTCCTTGTCCTACTGTCCGTCTTCGGAAAAGGAAGCAAATACATACGAGAGTTCGTAATTGCGAAGATTGCGTCTCTTCAAGTCCTCGACGCAGCACCGGTGAGAATCCCCCTAACGATCCAGCCTCTGTGCACATGGACGAGCACAGACTTTTCACCGTGGATGTTGCTCACGCTGTTATGGGTTCTGTTTCAAGATTACGTCTACTGAACGTGCCGATTGCGAACGGTTCTATTTGTCATGGATAAACAAGAACGAACCCATGGATGACGACGAGACGAGGCGCACCAAGCACCCACGTTGGCTGGAGCTTTGCAAGAGTGCGTATATTCCGCGTTGCCTTGTAACTTGGAAATATCCGCGCTTCTCCCTCCCCGTAGCCATCCCCTGGCGTATGATCGCCCGGAAGCCTAATCTGGCGCTGTCACCTTTGTTTCACCTCGCCAACTGCACAGGTTCTGCAGAGATCGATCTCTTTGTCATGTGCTATGATTTCCTTTGACATCGCTTCTGGCTTTCCACGCGATGTCTTCATCGCTGCAATTCGACACAACAGCGTTCGCGTTGTTTGAAACAAACGCTGCCCAGTGCCCACCGTCGGGTTACCATGCCTCTTCGTGTTGTGCCTTGTTTGATCCGCAACTTTGACTGAGCCTGCTTCTTTTCTCACAGTTCATGGCAAACCAGATGAACCTCCTCCGCAGTCTCAAGTCAAGCAAGATACGCTCGGTAGCCGGCTCTTCCGTACGTATCTGCTAGAGATCCATCTTGTCATGCTTTATTCATCCGCCGTCTTTGGCCTCGTACATTTCATTCAACGCGTCTAGAGGTGACGGTCCGACAACTCTTACATCCGCCGCCGACAGCAGGACGGGTCACCGTAGCCGCACTCGAATCGGACGCGCCACCCCGGGACGCGACCACTCTACGCGTGCTCCCGACGATGTCCATACGAACCTTCCGCCTCAAACTCGTGAAGGCCCTCAAACTCAAACTCTCCAGGGCACAGACGGAGGAAGTGCGCCTGTGGCTCGTGATGCCGGACAGCTCACTCGGAGAGATCAAGGGCGAGACGGACGACTTGGCGTGGTGGGGTATAGAGGACGGGTCAGAGATGGTGTTCTTTGTTCCCAATTAGGGTCGCTGTGGATGGTGTTGTATACGAAGCGAAGCAAATCAACTATCACGACGGTGTGGCGAGAGTTCAGACATGAGATAGATTACAAGGGCTACATAGGTACATGTGCAAAATGCTACAAGGAAGCGATCTCAAGCCAGACGGAACATTCACTCACCACGATCCGATAACTTCGCCATCATAACCCTCGGTGCCAGTTGAATCCATGTGCCGTAAAACAGATCCTCAAGGTATTTCTGACGGTTAGACCTGGACTTTCCTAGGTGCGACATAATCTTGGTTGTCCCTCGAGAACTCTGTCCTCGCTGCGGGGGGAGAAACGGGTCCAATACGCCCACTGATGTTTGTCCACGCCTTCCCTTAGGTCAAACTGGGACCAGACTCGACTTGATGTTCCTCATGGCCATATTCACGTTACTCAAGGCCATGCCTCGAGGACCGGGGTGAGGTCCGCGCGGCACCAGGAGACAAGTGCAACAGTTCCAAATGTTACCTGGACGGAGGACGGACGGGCCGCGAGGCTTGAGGACGGACGGGAAACCTGAGAGTAATACACGACTCCTTTTCGGTAACGGGGGTACAACGAGACAAGATGGCCAGCCATTGGTGGCAACTAATCCAAGTGGGAGCATGTCCAATAACGACGGAACGATTTTCTTTGGTGTACGGGGAAGCAGGAACGGGCATAACCAACCAACACGATTTCGCGAGCCTGGGGAGGACGTGGGAAGGAGAGAAATTTATGACGACGAAAGAACGAGGGCATGATGCCTGAAGTCGGGGTGACCAAAGCGAACTTGAGGCAAGACCCAACGTGCGATGCGGCCTAGTGCCCAACCAGTGCCATGCCATAACTTAGCGTGCCCAACCACTATCTCCATTAGCGTGCCTTGGAGGGCGCTCGTCGTAGCGGTCGTCCTTTTCGTCGCGCCTTCGGTCATCCCTTCTGGGGCGGTCGTCGTCCCTGCGACGGTCATAATAAGGGTCAGGGATTCTTCGATCATCATAATAGCCCCCTCGTCGGTCATCGTACCGTCGGTCATCATACCCAGCAGGCCTTTTATCATCATCCCTCCGGGGCGGAGGAGACCTGGGGGGCCGACGATCGTCGTATTCGCGACGGTAATGAGGTGATCGGGAGCGTTCACGGCGGTAGCCACCACGGTCGTCCCGGCGATCATCCCTGCCGTAGCGGTCGTCACGTCGGTCATCTCGACGATCATCCCGACGGAAGTTGTCGGCGCCAGCACGCTGAAGAGTAATGAGCCTATGTCAATCGGACGAAGCGTAATATATCACAAACCCCTTCGTCCAACGCGACGCGAACAGCTTGTCCTCGAAGGTCTTTGCCATCAAGCTCCTTGACAGCCCGGTCGGCATCGTCGCGAGACAGGTATTCGAGGATACTGAAGACAACAATTAGAAGGCGTTCAAATGAAGAGTGACTGCAAGCTCACCCTTCTCCAACATTGTCCCGATCTATATCGGCAAAAGATACGCTGCCAGCTTCACGTCCGAAATCTTTTAGATCCTGCAATGTTAGACGTGATGTTAGGCAATCCTGTGATCAAAGGTCCTCGAATGGCTGTCTAAGACTCCATAATGGCCGGCGAACAACAACCAACCCAGAAACCATCTCCAACTATGATTTGAAAAAATTGAAGCATACCTGCCAACTGGTGTCACGGGAGATACCTGAGACGATGAGGCGGAAGCCAGGGGGACGACGTGCCCTGGTAGCACGTTCCGATTCGTAAACATCACGATGACGGGGACGGCTTTCTTTTGCGAACTCCACGACGATACTAAGGGAACGGATTAGATGGCTGCGCCACAGTGTTGAAAATAGGGTCGTACTTGGCACCCATGAAGGGCTTTCCGTTGAAGTGTTGAACAGCGTCCTCGGCATCACGAGAGCTCTCGAACTCCACGAATCCGAATCCTGAGGGAAGGTGGGAGGTTACAGGTTGGCCGAAGGGATTGCACCGTCGATGAAAACGGACCTGTCATGACGCGGCAGTCGACGATACGGCCATAACCGTCGAAGAATTTGGAGACCTCCTCCGAGCGGGCATCAGGGGGCAATCCTAGAACATAGCTGAGCTTGAACCATACGAGAACAATAAAAAGGGAAGGACGCACTTCCGAGGTAGAGACGTCTGGCCATGGTGGTTGGAGAGAGAGTTGTGGGAGATCCCAACTGTGGCGTGCTGGCGACAGATACGTCCAGACGGAGATTGGCGGAGCTGAAAGTTTTCCCACTCTCAACTGGTCCGTGCGCACGGCAAAGCAGGCGCCGACTGCGAGTGGGTCCATGTCGGAGAACAACTTCGCACTCGTCGCTGTTGTCTCAGTTTGAATCCCAATTAGCCTGGAGGAGAAGATGGAAAATAGTCAGTTGTATTCAGTTCTACTACCAAACTCTTTCTGACCAGACTCGTGATGTTGTGATAGTAGGCCCGATGAGGTCTGTCTTGCTCTAGATGCGTTCTGTGCTGCACATCTGCCACTGCGGACAACAGTGTCCTAGATAGGGCAGTCATCTCAATAGACCAGCCTTCTAACCTTCGTTCTCGCAAGGCCCCGTGGTTGACCGATACCATCCGAGTCGCCGGTGCAGTATATAACGACTCTATGCTCCCACAGCGACAGATGTTCCTCCTCGACTCCTCTTCAGAATGAGTCCTGTACTCCTGAGCGCCGCCTTTCTCGCTCTCGTTGTCCTACGTCTGTGGCCTGTCGCGTTGTGGTCACAGCGCAAACGGTCCCTACCGCCTGGTCCAAAACGATGGCCTATAGTGGGGAACGCATTCGACTTGCCATCTGTTCGCCCTTGGGAGCAATACCAGCAGTGGTGTATTCGATACAGTACAGTCTGCTCTCGTTTTCGTGTTCCCAGCAAGTCGATTGAAGAGAATTCTTGTCTTGTCACCCAGATTCAGACGTCATTTTTCTTGCTCTTCCAACACAGTCTATCGTCATCCTTGGATCGGTGAAAGCAGCGACAGACCTACTGGAGAAGAGATCGCACCTGTACTCCGATCGCAAGCAATACGTCATGCATGACCTGTACGCTCCGCTCTCTCTCCTCGGTCTGTCGAGCTCACGTTGCTCGCAGGATGGGCTGGGCCTTCAGTATCGCAAACATGTCATACGGCCAATTGTGGCGTATTCACCGACGTTTGTTCCATCAGCATTTCCGCAGTGGCTACGTGGACAAATATCAACCTACTCAGCTCCGTCATACACGAGAGTTTCTGCTCAGGTTGCTCGAATCTCCGGACCAGACTAGAAGACACGTCCGTCTGTGAGTTTTGTTACTGCTCAATAGTACGGACGTGTTTTTGACACCTCGATTCACAAGGCTCGTCACCGCAAATATTTTCTCGGTAGCCTATGGGATCGAAATCAATAGCTTGGAAGATGAAAACATACATATTGCAGAAACAGCGGGCGAAGGAGGCACTACGGCCGCAATTCCAGGAGCGTTTTGGATCGAATTCTTTCCCAGTCTTCGATGGATCCCATCGTACGTCCCAGGGGCAGCGTTCAAGAAGTTTGTAGAGAAATATCGCCCTTTTGTTGAGCGCATGAAGACTAAGGGGTACAAAGAGGCGCAAGCGGCACATGTAAGTCTTCGTTGGAATTCGAATGTGTGCTTGCGCAGCTCATATCTCAACTTTATCTCTGTAGGACGCGGGTTTGCCTCGAGCCTCGATAGCCAGCACACTCATCCAACAGATTCAGACGAGATACGGTCGAAGTGAAGAAAGTGAGGACCGTCATGAAGTAGCGATGAATGTTCTGGGTATAGCGTATGCCGGTACGCGCACTCCTTGATTGTATTTGCCTTCTCATCTTCCTTACCCATGCGATACGATAGCTGGTTCGGATACAGTGCGTCATTTCTAACCCCGTGCTTGCCTAGTTTGGCTTCTAAGTTCTCGTTACGTAGACGTCAGCGGCCGTAGAATCATTCCTCGTGGCCATGGCGATGTTTCCCGGTGTGCAGAAGAAAGCTCAAGACGAACTCGATCGTGTTGTTGGCCCTGGCCGTCTTCCAGAATACGAAGATCTCACCAACTTACCCTACCTATCCGCGGTGACCTTGGAAGTCATGCGCTGGATCCCCGTCACGCCAATTGGTGTCCCTCACGCTGTGATAGCAGATGATAATTACAACGGATACTACATTCCTAAAGGCTCTGCGGTTATCGCTGTAAGCCCCAGCTCCGTTTATCCGGCGAGCTTCCTTGACGACATACTGGCAGAATCAGTGGGGAATGCTTCATAATCCAGTGGACTATCCTGAACCCGAGTTGTTCAGGCCAGAACGGTTCCTCGGCTCAGACGGCAAGATCAACCGCACAGTGCGCGATCCGACGACCATTGCTTTCGGGTTTGGTAGAAGGTGCGTACCACTGTGCCTCCGACTCATTTGACTCTTACTGAATAACCTCTGTAGAATATGTGCTGGGCGCTACTTCAGCAATAACGCGCTGTCTATCTGCATTGCATCTACTTTGCATACCTTCAACATCCAAGCCGGGCTCGACTCCTCTGGAAAACCCGTAAAATTGACCTCAGAGATGTTCGGAGGACTTATAGCGTATGTCCTTTCTTCCCTACCGGTAGCAACGCTGACCGAAACCTGCTTTGCAGAAAACCGAAAGAGGTGCCTTGCGGCTTGACACCTCGTTCCGACTCAGCAGCACGTCTCGTTCGTGATGGTGTACTGCCCTATAGACGGCAGATTTAATGCCCGTATTCACCAAGATCCCTTTCCCGAGGTTTCATTTGGTCGTCCTGCTTGAGCGTGTGGTGTCTTTATTTAGTGCCGCTCTCTGACGCAGTATCACGTATTCAGGTTCCCCATACTGTACTTATCTCACTATCCGAGCTTGTGTACTATTATGTCTTTGCGTTCAACGAGGAGCAGTGTCGCCCAAGCGTCGCCGTCGAGCGATTGAGCGCTCGATTTATTCAAGACTTTTTCGACGGTAGGAACAGCTATCCAGCAGTTTAAATGCCCTAAATGTTACCGGAGCTTCGTGTGAGTCCTTTGCTTCTGCATTACATATGTCACACTTTCTCACTAAGTCCTTTACAGTCGTCCGGAATTACTGCAAAGACACTTGAGCTCGAACAATATTCGGGCATGTCGTGCGGAAGAGCTCACCGAATAGGCAGGCAACTTGAGACACAAGCGACGATATTATCACTAGTGTACAATATTGCACCTCCTGAATCATGACGCTAGGTTTCAGGGACTCGATTGTGTGGTTTTTGACTATGAGAGAAACTCACTCCGCTGAGCTACTCAGTGAGAGGAAGGTCGGAGCGCGAACATGCCGCGGTTCTAGGTTCGACGTCAATATGGTCGGCGCCTACACATCGCACCTCTCTATGTACGACTGGCCTTCTTCTCATGCACCCAGACACCCATGCCGCCCTTTGACTCTCTTCTATTTTAGGTCCCCTTTCTTCTTCATAACGACGGACGGAGGTCCATTGGTTGTCAGGACCGCCATTAGCTCAACATGAGCACCGATGGAGCAACTCCGGTGAGTCCCCTCCTGAGTGATGATTGCTGTGACCAAGCTCATGCGCACATCTCGCCCTGATATACCGCATTGCTCGCGGGATTAGCTTGATTCGCGACACATGCAAACCGTAGTTCCGTCGCAATGGCGATTGCGACCTCAAACTCCTGAGCGTTACTCAACCAGGATCTCCAGTGCCCAGGGGCAGTCGTCATGACCCGTATCCAGATGGTATGTCCCGCCACTCCCGTCAAAACGTGGAGAACACGAGGCTATCTACAAACCTGTACTTGATTCATAGCTTTGCTTTGGAAACGCGCTAGCCACGCTTTGCTCACTCGCTGTGGCATCCTTTGGCAGGTCACTGTCTCCAGCTTTGCTGTTCTCTGAGTACTAGTACCTGTGCAAAGCTGAGGCGAAGTTGGGGAGAGATGAATAGGTATTTATACTCCCCTTCGTTCTCTTGGCTGCTCCCGCCTTCCAATTCCTTGCCACACTTGACAGCCCACACCAATTGTTCTCACTCACAATAAGCCCATCGTACCTCGCATGTCGTCGGATCCCATTGGCGGTAAGCAATTGTCTTTAGGAGTCGTTGGGTATTTAAGATATTGATATATGGTCAGATCCAGAAGTTGGCCAATTTCTTTCACGGGTTCTTGCGCCTACGATCCTCTTCACTGCCCTCATTTGGGGTCTCCTCGCACGTTTGGCGCCCTTCCTGGGTGGCTTCGTCTCGCTTCTCCTTTTCGTCCACGTCTGGATTCCTCTCTTCAATCGGCTCGCTTTTCTCTCCATACAGTATGCTATTCGAAACGACATGACTCGTCGGACTGAACAGTCAGGTGTCGTCCGTCCACACCTACCAGGGATCGCGGAGCAAGATTGCACCATCCCGCTCAACAGTCTCGAATACCACCGTCTACTGCACCTGCGTAATTTGGAACGGTGGGAAGCACAGACACAGAGGCATGGCTGGAATGTCAAATGGGAACACCAAGAGATACCTGAGTTTGATACGAGTAGGTCCGTTCGCCTCCGAAGTCGCGCGCAGCCAACACATCTATCTTTCAGGACCGATGACATACCCACCAATTCAGCAGGGGTTCAAAGTGTTGTTCGAGAAAGAGTTGAAGAAGTGAAACCCAGCGGTGCACAGCTTGTAGAGCTTTCAATTTGCCTGTATCAAGAGGTGAGTACGTTGAGCCCGAGTCAAGACTGTGGCGCTAGCTGAGTTATTCGTGAACTGCACGACAGTCCGTTCTTGGACACGAACACACCTTCGCCGTTGCCATATCTGATGTACCGCCTATTCAAACCAACTGAATATCCTCTTGTTCAATGACTCGTACTTCGCCGTTGTCCAGTGACAGTGTCAGTGCAGCAGTATTGCCAGAGCGCGCGCGTAACCTCTGCATATCAAGGCGGCCGACGATGATTCTTGGCCAATCAGCTTCACATAACGGCATCAGATATCTCACTGCGCACGAGAAGTTGTTCTGTCATCTCAGCTCGTGTGCCGTGCAGTATACGTACCCGCGTTCGGTCGGATCGTTTGAGATGCCACTCCTGCGCACTTTCTTGGCGACAACATTGTTTGGATTTCAGCTAGCAATGACAGATGACATACATACAGCTCAGGATTTCATTGCTCTTATACTTTGGGCGAGCCACTCGTATGAGGTTTGCGAAGATGAGCAGGAAGAGAGGAAGCTGCGACCGGATCTTATCAGATTAGATGACTCATGCCCGAGGACCGTTCGGAATAATTCGGAATTGCAATAGACGCCATCGGAATTGCCATATGCGGAGGGGTGGTGACCGCTGACGGAGAGACGCAGGGGAGCAGCAGACTATCTGATAAACCACGACGACGGCGCCCTCGACCTCCTTCTCGTCGTTCATCATGCTCTCCAGGCTGTCCAGCAACACCGTCAGGCGCGTCGCCGCCCGCTCATCGACCAAGAGGCTGGCAACAGTCGAGGCGAAGAGGGCGTTCGTCCAGCCCTCCCACACCGACCGCGCGAGCGTCGTCGACGTGCCTTCTACCTACCAGGAGGATTCGTTCTTTGCTCCCCGAGCTGGTGAGTTTGTCTCGATCCTCTCTGAATTACTCTTGTACTGATGAAGCGCAAGACATGCTCGGGTTCAAGCTTGAGCTGCCCGAGCGCGGCAATTCTTTGACGCAGCAGGCTCGTCCAATTTATCTCGACATGCAGGTACGTTTGTGCGCTGGCAACATGGCACCATTGAAATGGAGCACTGCGACTAATGCACACGTTCTTTTCAGGCAACTACACCGGTCGATCCTCGTGTTTTGGATGCAATGCTCCCCTATCTTACGGACCAATATGGCAACCCTCATAGCAGAACGCACGCGTACGGTTGGGAGGCAGAAAAGGCTGTTGAGGATGCTCGTGCGGTGAGTAATTTCTCTGTTATCTATGTTGTCGCTGTCGTGGCGAATTGGCAATGGCAAGCTGGTATGCGGACGAATGCGGACTTCCGCATTCACACCCATGGGTCATCTCCTCGGAGATTTCCCAGGACTGCGAAGTTCAGACCACGCTGTTCAGCCAGCCGTGGCTGCACCGTGTGGGGTTCTTTTACTCTGTAGTCGAAGTCTGCTATACCTCATAAGACTCATTTTCCCTGTTCCGTCTTCGTGAAATCGTTGCGGAGCGCGTCCGTCGGCGCCTTGCCTTTATGTGCTATTGCAGCAATACTGACGCGTCCTCCCGCAGCATATCGCCTCCTTAATTGGAGCTGACCCCAAGGACATTATTTTCACTTCTGGCGCAACCGAATCAAATAACATGATCATCAAGGGTATCGCGCGTTTCAACAAGGATCGCAAGAAACACATCATCACTACCCAGACGGAGCACAAGTGCGTCCTCGACTCGTGTAGGAAACTGCAAGAAGAGGGCTTCGATGTCACCTATCTTCCCGTCCAAACGAACGGAATCATCGACATGAAGGAGCTTGAGGCCGCCATCCGCCCAGACACATCCCTGGTTTCAATCATGACGGTCAACAACGAGACAGGAGTCATTCAACCCATCAAGGAGATTGGTGCTCTTCTCCGCAGACACCGCGGAATTTACTTCCACACGGACGGAGCACAGGCGGCCGGAAAGATCCCCCTGGACGTCAATGAAGCCAACATCGACGTGATGAGTCTGAGCGGACACAAGATCTATGGACCGAAGGGCGTCGGTGCTGCTTATGTACGGAGGCGGCCGAGGGTGAGATTGGAGCCTATCATCAACGGTGGAGGCCAGGAGCGTGGACTGCGGAGTGGGACTCTACCAGCTTCGCTTGCTGTAGGGATGGGCGAGGCAGCGAGGATCGCTAAGGTTGAGATGGCGGTGAGTACTTCTCTCTCAGATCCATGTTTGTCGTTTCGTTTTTGTTTTCGCGGTGACGAGAATTTGCACGCCCAACTTCTATATTGGACTGAGAGCTTCGTAGTTGCGCTGGATTTGCTTTGGTAGATTCGGCCGATTGACTTCGCTATGACCCCGCGTGCAGGGGTACTGAGCATTTCTTCATTCGTTCTGTCGCCATCTCTACTTTCCGGCTCTTCATACTGACCCTTTTGGCTCTCCAGAGGGACCACGCACGAATCAAGGCGTTGTCAGATCGTCTCATCAACAAGATCAACGCCCAAGTCGAGCACGTTATCCGAAACGGAGACGTGACTGGCTACCCAGGCTGCGTCAACTTGTCCTTCGCGTACGTTGAGGGCGAGAGTCTGCTGATGGCTTTGAAGGTGCGTCCGGTCTGTATGATTTGCTGATACCCGTACTCATGCTGTCTTCATGACAGGACATCGCGCTATCATCTGGAAGCGCATGCACGTCTGCTTCTCTGGAGCCGTCATACGTGCTTCGTGCCCTCGGTGCTGCTGAAGATATGGCTCACTCGTCGCTGCGCTTCGGTATTGGCCGCTTCACGACCGAAGCAGAGATTGACTACGTTGTCGAGAAGATCGTATCTGTCGTCCAGAGGCTCCGTGATATGAGGTATGTTCTTGTCAGTCTTCGAATACGCTCATGACGTGCTCACTGTATTTCATCGTAGTCCTCTATGGGAGATGGTGCAGGAGGGCATTGATATCAACACGATCAACTGGGCTCAGCATTAAAGTCTTGTCACCCGTCGTTCATTTGTTCACCTCCCAGTCCACATGTCCCTCGTCCCCGCATCGTCCCTCCCTCATCGCCCGTCTCCCTGCATGCATTTATTCGTCCGTGTACGATATTGGCCCCGACACTTCCTCGAAATTGTCAAAATCCTCTCGAGCTCAGCATACAAGCCGACCGATAACCAGTCCATATGCTCATCTTATATCTGTTTGTTCGCCTTTGGTATGCAACAGAGCTTGGTTTCCCCACATTTTATGGTATTTATCGCTGTTGCGGCGCTGCTTCCTCTGTGTCAACGCAGTGAAACTCTGCGTTGTTCGTTCCGTTATGCTCCTTCTGTTTGATTTGTATTGTATGTTGGAGTGATCCGTAATGCGTAATGGAATTTCTGCTATGTGTCAACGAATTCATTCGACCCTTCGGAGGTGTGATCGTTGCATTGGAGTCTATCTGACCAGCTTGGGTGTCGATCTGACGGCAGTCAAAATATAGCAAGACGTGGTTTGTGATATACAATCAAAGAGTGCTCTATTTCGTCCTGTGTCTTCGAGAGATCCCTCTACTATAACAACAGGCCGATCGCCTCGCCACGTTCAATCAATAAATACGAGTATCAATTTCAGAGCTCAGGCAGATGCGTGAAATGAACGAAAAGAGGGAATATGATCATTCGCGAGTCCGGAGATTCCAAGATGACCTAGATGCAGTGGAGGCTCAACGACAAGATCGATATCCAGAAGGAATGAGCGTGCAGAGGCGAGCGGTGTAAGTTAGCAGGTTGCGCGCGCACAAGAAGTGTACGTTCTCCATGATCCCCTCAATGCAGTTGAGTGTAAGTAATATATTTCATGCGTGATAAGGGAGGAATGGATGTAGTAGATACAACTGAGGTTATTTACAATTACATTGCCACGGATTAGCGATCGCCAGGATCCAGCCCCTGGCTATGGCAAGAGGTGGCAGGTGTCGTTGTGCAGCTAGGGAGTGTGTTGAGGCAGAAACAAAGAGTGTAGCTTAGAGTCATGAAAAGAAGAAAGTCCAAATGAGCGACGGGATTGGTAGAACAACCGAGAAATGACTGTGGAGAGCACGGTGAAGGGCGATGAGAACGTGAGAGTAGAGAGATGATGATGAAAAAACTACAAGATAATCGTAAGCTGTCGTCGAAGAGAAGGATCGGGGTGATATAAACATCAATGAGCGATTGAAAGATGGAGAGTATGCAACGGTTAGAACGCGCCACAAGGGCTGAAGTAGGCCGCTGCACGATCGTCGAGATGACTTCACGAATGCAGTTGAGCAGAATCAATGGACAGAGTGCCGAACAGTTCAGCCAGATCGTCCTGCACGGGATCGGAGCCGGATTCGGAGTCGTATGCAAAGCCGAAGCCCCTCTCGTCGAAACGGTCGGGTTCGACCGTAGGTGGAAAGTCAGGAAGGTTTCCGAGATCATTGACAACCGCGTTCAAAGAGACCGTAGATCGAAGACGGAAATCCCAGGTGTCTTCGGGGAACTCATCTGGCGTCGGCGACCTTTTCGCAGAGGCGAAGAAGGCCTCAGCGAATTTGATCCGACGACTTATGATCTTCCGGTCGCACTTGTCCTGTATGGAAACAGGGAGAGGGATTCCAAGACCATCCTTCAGCTCCTTCTGTGCTTTGTAGCAACTCGGATATTCCCAGACGTAGCGAGTAGGCCAGTCGTTCTCCAACGCAGGACCCGAGACTGATGTTGACCGGTCGCCTTTCGATTTAGCGTCGAGCTCCGTTGAGATAGAACAGAGGTATGTGCCCACGTGGTCTTCATAGTGCTGAGATTCGGGCACGGGGTCTTCATAGTACTGAGATTCGTCTGCCCGAGCGTCGTTGAACCATGTGTCCGACTTCAAATACGAGGAGACCTCCAAATACGAAGAGAGTCCCCAATGAAGGCCTTCGTGAATGGGGGCGAGATTTTCTTTGTCGCCGTCTGCACCTCTCGCACCGTTGCCGATAACCTCGGCTGAGTCGTCAAACGTAGCCGTCCCCTGGCATCCATTAAGGAGAGCTTTCCTCGCCCTTTTATCCGTCACGGAGTGATCTTCCTCCAAATGCGCGTTGAGTTGATCGCGACGGCTGAAGATCACAGGTCAGATGCAATAGCTGGGACAGGGTAGCCAAAGAGACGTACCGATAGCTCCTAGTACAACCGTCAAGCGGGCACTTGTAGGGAATTTGACAGAGAGGCTCCTGCAGACCCAGTATAGTCTCAACATGAGCTACGTGTACGAGCGATGTACAATGGCGTCGCATGAAGTTGTCGACGTCGAATCTTCCGACCCTATAGAGACGATCGGAGATCTTTTTAGGAAAACGAGAGCAAGACCCGCAATATCCCTGCAAACCAGCTAGGTCATCAGGAACGTAGGCAGAAGTAGTGCAAGTAACTTACTTTTTTTGTGCGTGGACCTCGCTCTTCATCCCCTTCATCCCACTCATACCCTGCGACCCGGATAACGTTGTGCTGGGCGGGAAGATTCACGAGACGTGCCGTGATAGCCTCTCTCGGATTCTCTGGGAAGATCTTGTCTATACCATCCTGTGTCTCGGGAAGCCCCTCTATAATAACGGGCTGACCATTGACTGTGACTTGGGCCTTGCCGTTGATGAGAGTTGGTCTCTGCTGAAAGAGATTCGGCCCGTGGTACGTATCCTTGTCTGAGAGACCTCCACCTGGCGTTCGCCGGCATTCTATGTGACCACAAGGTCCGTCGATTGGTAAGCCAGTCTGAGTGGAAGGAGAGACGGCGCTCTGAGAGGTGGGCGGGTGGACGATGTCGGTGGTGAGCATCACGGTGAATGTGGAGGTGAGGAGGATTTGGGAATGGGTAAAGACTTGAGGGTGTGGAAAGTCAGATGGGCGTGTGGAGTGTGAAACAAAGACGGAAGTAAGAAGCTGGGCTCCGATTCGCTGAGCGCAGACACGTCGGGGTGATGAAAGATGATTGACTCTGGGATGGTGGTGTCACAATAAGGAAGGCTCGAGCGCGATGCACGATTCCTTGTCGGCAGCCCGGTGCGCGATGGAGCAAAGATCTGAATGGGAAGTGTGGACGTGAATGCAAAGCGCGTTGTGGCCAGCCAACGTAAATCTTGGAGCCGAAGTGAGAAAACTTGAAGTAGACGGTCCGTGGGAGTTGTGCGAGCTGGGCGAGCACGACAAAAGGCCTGACAACGTTCTGATGGTGCGGAGCGTGATGAAACGTCGAAAGCTCGAGGGCGGACGTGCAGAGAGAAGACGCCGTATTCCGGCGAAGGAGGGAGGTCGATTGAGGCGACGTGGCGACGTTGAGCGAGCCTTATATACTCGAAGGTAAAGAGGAGCAATCTACGATTCCGCTGCTATCCGAGGCCATCGGAGTTTGAGTTAGCACAACGGACAAAGGATTGTGGCTGCTGCTTCCATCTGGAGGTCATTGTTGTCCATGTATGAGTTGCCTCGCTCTCATTTCCCGAACGCTGCTCAGCGCGTGTTCCGGTCAGATCCTCTGCTGACAGCCAAAACACAAAGACCTCCCTGTGAGAGTCTAGGTCTACTTTCGAGCCCTTCGTTTCAAGGTTTGGCCAGCCTTGGCCCTTACCGATACAGTGTCAAAAGCGCGAAAGCTGGAAAAGAGCGCTTTCTCTGGTTCAGCCGCATGATGCTAGCCCAGGCAGCTCACAAAACTGCCTCTTTACGTGCGCGATGACGGGTATATCACCGCACGCGTACTCCATTGTCTGAGCAGGTCTGCGTCCTCATCGTGCTGTGCATGGCAGTAGTGGACTCTTTACTTGAAGATTCTGGCCAGCAGGGAAAAAATCTTCAGGGTCTATCTATTATACGTTGACGTAAAAAGAGACTTACCGGCGAGCGCTACCGGCATTTTCATTTCCCACTTGTGCAGCTTTGCACGGAAAGGATGGGTAGAGGGTTGCGTTTGCGACGTGGCAGGGCGTTGAGTAGCTGTTGGCCATGACATTGACAGACCCCCGCAATATCGGTGGCAGGGGTCTTGCGGTTCATTGCCGTACACGGCATCATCACGCATTAAGCGCTCTCACCGCTCGATCGCGACGACCGAAAAGTTTGACCGAACTTGTCAATCACCCTACTCGAGAGTCGGCTTCGGCTTTCGCGGAACATATTGGTCTGCAGCAGCTCAATAGTGGCAACCCGAGCCGTCGCAATCTACGAGAGAAGAGGGGTCGTAAGCTGAGCGAGTCAAGCCCTTATGATGCACTCTTGCAAAAGCTTTCAAAGTCGGTTTTGTATTCAAAAAAAACTAGCGAAACGCCAGTAACTCCTCGTGGCCATCCACAGACACGTCTACATCTGAGAGGCAGCGTATCCATTGACCGCAACACCAGTCAATGAGTCTGCGACCCCAGCCGCATTGTTGAGGTTCTCCAACAAGCTGCTTCCACCGCCGTTGGAGCCCTTGCTACTCCCTCCACGAACTCGTCGGGCCTCGAGGTGTCTCTTTTGCGCCTGAGTTGCGTCATAGATGTTGGTAGCAACGCCGGTCAGCCCATCCGCGATACCAGCAAGGTTCTTCGCATCTTCAAGACGGGATCCGCCAGCGCCACCGCCTACGCGACGTGCTTCCAGACTCCGGGCTTGCGTCGCTCCGTAGATGTTGGTGGCAACACCCGTAAGTCCATCAGCGATACCAGCAATGTTGTCGGCGTTTTCGAGACGGGATCCCCCAGAAGCTCCGTTTCCACCGCGGACGCGGCGAGCTTCGAGGTCGCGAGCTTGAGTGGCACTACAAGAGAG
Organism: Steccherinum ochraceum; assembly: GCA_004332605.1. NCBI lineage: Eukaryota > Fungi > Basidiomycota > Agaricomycetes > Polyporales > Steccherinaceae > Steccherinum > Steccherinum ochraceum. The sequence goes on from RWJN01000066.1 coordinate 42,399, forward strand.
GTATGAGCTCATATGTCATGCGAAGACAAAGGTCAAGACTAACCCATAAATATTGGTAGCAACGCCGGTCAGTCCATCAGCTATCCCGGCCGCATTGTTGAGATTCTCCAAAGTATTGCCTCCCGATCCTCGGCCACTGCCTCCACGTGCTCGCCGAGCCTCGAGCGCTCTCTTCTGTGCTTGAGTCGCGCCATAGATGTTGGTGGCCACACCTGTGAGACTATCGGCGATGCCTGCAGCGTTGTTGGCATTCTCCAGAAGGGAACCCCATGAGCTTCCGCCTCCACCTCGGACACGGCGAGCCTCGAGGTCACGAGCTTGTGTAGCGCTACAAAACGATCAATGAGCTAACACTTGTGCGAAACTTAGACAATGAAACTGACCCGTAGATATTAGTAGCTACGCCGGTCAGTCCATCTGCGATTCCAGCAGCATTGTTGAGGTTCTCGAGGGTGTTGCCTCCAGAACCTCGGCCGCTGCCTCCACGAGCCCGGCGGGACTCAAGGTCTCTCTTTCGAGCTTGTGTCGCGCCATAGATGTTGGTGGCAACGCCTGTGAGGCCATCGGCGATACCGGCGGCATTGTTGGCGTTCTCCAAGCGAGATCCCCACGAGCCTCCACTTCCGCCGCGGACGCGGCGAGCCTCTAGGTCTCGAGCTTGTGTAGCACTGAAGAAAGTAGTGGTTAGTATTTACATAACAGATAGAGAACAAGACTAACCCGTATATATTTGTAGCTACGCCAGTCAGACCATCGGCAATACCAGCAAGGTTACTGGCATCTTCAAGGCGGGATCCTCCAGAACCTCCGCGTACGCGACGCGCCTCCACCGGTGTGGCAAGTGAAGGGGTCGCGGACGCGACGACAGCGAGGACGAGAGCGGTGGAGACACGCATCGTGACTAATAGGAAGTAGACGTGTCGAGGATGGATTTGAGAGAGTTAGAGGGAGTTGTTAGTAAAAGAGGCTGTGACATCCTGGTGAGTTGGAAGATACAGTGGTCTGGGAACGAATTACACTCACCGACCGGCACCAAGAGAAAGACGTAAGAGGGGCGGAAAAGTCAGATCCAGTCTGCTGAGGAAAGAGTGCAGCGTTCTGCTCAGCTTCTTATATGGCTCGATGGCGCTCTGACTCGGAATGCCCCTGGTAAACCGGTCGTAAGGAGCGTCGGCTTTCCTTGATACCTGTGCGCACGTCGACGCGACCTCAATGTCGCGGCGGTCGCCAGAAGCACAGCAATGCAAATATCTCAGCGCGGCGATAACTCAAAGGTCTGATCACCTGGACAAGCGTGAACAGTGAGATGTGAGATCTTGCTGCCAAGACACTGCAATGTCGCCGACAACAATGTCTGGAGCGCCTGTTTGCCGCCCCTACCGTGCAAGGAATAGACGACGCATCAAATGACTACATCGCAGCGTATCAAGTAGGCAATGCTCAAATGTTGCATTGATGGGATCGCCAAGCCCCTCATTGATGCGCCAACGTTCTTCTCCAAGATAGCTCCGAGAGGCAGCGCGGATGTTGCGGTGATGAACATTGACCACTTGAGCCTTTCTACAGTGCTTGGCGTACCGTCATATAGCGATGCTTTCTCGAAGGACCTTGGTCAAATCTCGATAGACTCGGATGTTGAACGTCGAATGTTGTACGCCTCTAGAGTTAGCTATCCGAACGCATGCGATAGCCATTGGACAAAACTCACAAAATCCACGTCACCATTGAACATCTCCAAGGGCACCGATGCCCGCACAAAGAGAAGCACACCTTTTTGCAAAGATCTGCCAAGCTGTGTCAAGTTCTGGGAGCGCGAAAAGATGATGTTGAATTTGCCAGATGAAAGTACGAAACAGATGACATTGCTGTTGCGACTCGGTTGAGACGTGGCGACATTGTGGCAATGATTCGGCTATTTGAGAATCGGGCGCTGGCAAAGTCCTTCAAATCATGATACGTGATGCGGCCCGTTATCCATATCATCTATGAGTCTGACGCGGAGCAGGTATCAAATGTACAGTACAGACTCGGCCTGTGTGACAGGAATTATTTATGTAAAACATGATGTGTATTCAAGGGCGAGCTTCACAGCGATATGAAATAGAGTCCACCGGTGATCACAAGGAGAACGTAGTACAGTGAATACTAGCGAGTCGTCGCTATGCAAAATGAACAAGTCTCGGCTTTTTGGAACTGCTGTGTGCGATCTCCACAGTGGGTTCGTTTTGAGCTTGCAATGTAAGGACGGGAGCACTTGAGGGTTCGTTTATTAGTCCGAGGTACGGAGAATTTATGACGGGGCCGTTCGTCACGGTCTCCGAGACAGGAATGGGGAGGAAACTTGGATTCTGTTATGTCCTTAGTGTAGTGCTGGTCGAGTTAGGCTCGGACAACGTACAGCAATGAAGTCTCGCATTGTTCTGTCTTCTGCAATACCAGACTTGAGGCTGTTTGGACTGCTGGTCCGAGCACTTTGTCGATGAGAAAGCATGAGCTCCTCGAAGGTAGATCGAATAGCCAAAGTTTTGACTGGAGAGCTTCGCATGAAGTTGATCTCAATAGTCAAAGTAGCACAATGCTTACCTGAAACCGGGCTGCTTTGCCCAATACGATGTACACGCTGGAGGAAGGAGGGGTCAGGTTTTGTCGTTGACAGCAGTTCGTTTCATCTGACTTTGATCGCCTGAGTCTCAACGTCCGCCTGCCAGACGGGCTCGCAAAAGATCACTCGGCATGCAGTTATCAAGTTACTAGACGATCATCAGCTGTCGCCCAGCCCGAAAACAAGGAATACCCACAGTCCACGCGCACCATGCTTGAGATCCATCAAGAATATCCTATACGTGTTTGAAGTCTCAAAAGTGGTGACATATTGCTCTCGTTCTCGGAGCGGAATCTTGGAAGTGAAAATCAAGCACTTGACTTGGAGCAGTTCGAGGGATTCCGCGATGTAGGCCAAGGTGAGAGGCGATCTAGAGAAGATGAGAAACTTGTCTCGGTGAGAGTGAGTCAAGATCTGGAATTGAGACGATGAGCAAGGAGACAAAGAAGCCACAAGACTATACCAACCTCCTGCAAGATGTAGTTCAACTTGGCAGAGGTCGACTTCCCGATCCTCACCGGGGCAAGAGGCGAATGGATCAGAAGCCGAGATCTGTCACTTTCTCCGGGGCTTTGCGTGGCTACTTTCTCTTCTTGAGTAAGGGCGTTGACAGCTTCTTGGGCCTGCATCATCTCTTGATGAACGAGCTTGAGTTTCTCAGAATCGGTAACAACCAGCTCTTTCATCAACGCCGCCCTGCTGGCTACTTCCCGTTGCTTCCTCATTGTCTTACTGACGTGCAGCTGGGACATGATGAACCGATAGCGCAGAGCTTCTTCACGGTCTACTGCACGGCCCCACTCAACCATGCGCGCAATGGGTGAAAGCGGTTGTTGAAAGACCATATTTCGTAGCTTGGTGAGACGTTCAGGGGAACAGAGGTGGATCGAAGTTCCGGACGGATGTGGTATCGCCGATACATTGGTAAGATTGGTCCAAGATTCGTAAACTTCGGAAGGTAAGCCGGCTATAGCGTGGAATACGTTGGCAAATTTGTTGAGTGCCCTCCAAACGTTGTCGTTCCTAGCGGCTTTTCTGCGGTGTGATATCAGTCAATGAATCAAAGAAATTCAGATCGTACATACACGATATCCAACGCCTGCTCCAGATGCAAGCAGTCATCCACTGAAACTGTCGGACTCTTCTCCGCTTTCTCCTTGTACTGACTTTGACGTTCACTGATCTCGTCGACGTTGAACGTTTTCTCGTCGTCTGTGTGCCAAAATAGAGCTCTGGAGAAGATTTGGATGAAGTGATCATGTATGGGCATAGTTGTCAACTCACTGCGAAAGGTTCTCAACGACTTGATGCAGATGGGGACGGTTCTGTGTGCTCATATTAGCAAAAATTACGATATCACAATTCAAAAGACACACATTAGGATGGAACAAATAATCCTTTGAGACGAATGCGTCAGCGCACTGCTACCGCAAATGGTGATATAGAAAGTGAGTCGCACCTGATCGGTACGTTCCGAGTCGATAGCATTGATGAGGATGCCGGCCTGAAGGACATTATACGATAAAGCACCATACGGCTCAAGATCCAGCAAGACAGTTTCATGGCGAAGCCGAGGGAGAAGTATGTCTTTCTCAACATCTTCGCTCCTGAGCGATAAGGATAGCGAGGTCATAAGCATCGCCGAAGATGTCTAATCATAGCAGCACGTACCGATGGCGAATCATGACCATCTCCATAATTTGCCTGAGTACTTGGATCGAGCCTGGTCTCGGACCTGCTGGATCCATGAGTGGCGCGACGACGTGAAGTCCAAACATCCTCGGTGAATTGACGAAAGGTTCTGTTTTCAGAAAATGCCCGATCATGTTGGCCAACTTTGACAGATCGCCTCTATCGGGAGTGGTCCAGATTCGGCCTGATGAAGGAGTGACAGGGGAGCTGGGATCGTCGCTCTCGGAATCTGGATATTGCAGCTGTAGGTTGTCTTGCACGGCAGCATCATTCTCAATTCCGGATTCAGCCGTTGAACGAGAAGATCATCTCAAACGACGAGTATTCACCTCCAACTGTTCCTCGCGAGACTCTTCAAAAGACTCTTCGGGTTCTGGGTACAGGAGTTCGTTCCCGTCCCCAAAATTCAGACCCATCAAGTTGGCTGAAGGCAACAACGTCAGCGCCAGAGCGATCATGTGCGGAGTCTATCATGACGCACTTGTCGGGGTTCCAGTGACGAGCCATCTCCTCTCGACGCTGAGTATTTTTGCGAACAGCGTCAGATTACCAATAATATTCGAGGAGACGTGTCCTTCATCAACTACCAGCCTCTTCCAACGTATTTGTAGTAATGACGAGGCATCTTGGGGTGTTGTACAATGGCAATCGGGAACACGCATGCGCGGATCAATTGGCGGACAAGCACAAGTCTTCCATTGGTGCAAGAGAGTGACAGAGTCTTTCTTCGCCTCGGCAGAGAATCCTTTGGGGGGCTCAGAGCGGTTCTATGAAGGGAGATTTTCAAACATTGCTCACTAGTGTGGCTCATCAAGACGAGCTACAAGTACTTTCAGCAGACCGAAAACAAAACACCGCACGATGAGCACTTACGTCATATAACGTTGCTAATTTCGTAGCTGATGGTAAAGGTGAATTGTCCCGAACAACGAGGACCCGTAGAGTACTGTCGCAGTGCTTGTGGATTTCGTTTGTCCACTGTAAGAGCAAGTTAGGTGGTACGATGACCAGCGTAGCTGAAGTCAGGAACGTGATGCGAGGCTTGAGCACCCATTGTCGCCTGTCGGCTCGACTGGATGTTCTTATGATAGACCTCTCGTCGTAGCGTAGGTAGAACGGTACGTTTTTCTCGAGCGCTTTTGCCAGCGTCCGATCGGGAAAGCTGTCCTCCCAATCATGCAAATTCACGCCATCTGGGTGAGTACGGCAGTAGTGGACCAGATATTCACGGAGGGATGGTATGGGACCTAGAGGAGTCGAGCGAGCCTTGCCTAATTTCCGAGCATTGGCGTCTTCCGGACGTGAGAATGCTCTGAGTGAGAGAGGTGTGAGCACCGGTTGTTCGCTGATCAGAGACTCTTCAGGTTCTGGCAATTGATCCAGCGTCGAAAGCACCAGAGCAAGGACCATGACGGTTTTTCCGGTGCCTGAAAAGATTCTTCAAAATGTGTTTCTCATGCACCTGAAAAGACGTACCGAGTTCCTCGCAGAGAATGCCACCTTTACTTGGCACAACTAGCGGACGCTCAGCGAGGATTTCCATTGTTCCTGGTTGCAAATGCATGGCCCGACCATTGATTCCCTTAATGGGTATGTAGAGTGGATCTGGAATTGCAGACGTCCTGAGTTCTCTGCACAGCATCGCCTCTACTGAGCGGCGCTGATACGGATAAAGCTTGCTGCGCATTCCGCGCAGGCAGCCGTCCGCAGAAAGAGCTTCAAGGTTGAGCGGAGGGTTGACTGGATTCGGAGATGCGAGGTCGCTGTATAGCTCGGCCATTGTCCGATCATCCTGTTTGTTGCTCGATAAGAGCCAAAGACAAAGAAAAGAAGACCACGTACAGATTCTGCAGGCAATAACGGTGTTGTTGAGCCTGAAGCATACTCATGACCATCCCAGTCTCTGCTGTGCACAGAGATACGCGGAAGTAGCACTCGCATGTACTTCCTAGCAGATACGAAAATCTTCTCTTCCCTGCGGCGCAGACGACCTTTTACACCTGGGAGGTCGTACGGAACAAGATACACTCGTATGATCAACATGGCTTGCGCAAAACTGCGGCGTAGTGCACACTGCACAGCGACAAATTCATGGTCGATGAGGAAGTACAGTGCCTTCAGGAAGGAGTGTTCCTTAGGGTCGATAAGACTTGCGAGCTCCGAGTACTGAGGTAGCGCAAAACTTCCACTTGATTGACTTGGACACTTGGCCGCTTGAAGATCCAACTTAACGATACCAGCTGGTAGAAGCTGTAGAAGACTGGTACAATCATCAATAATGTTTCCGACTGAAACGTATGTATCCAAAATACTCACTGCTCTGCGAGATGGGCAGGCGAAAATGTCACGGTCATTGCGATCGAGACTCGAGCTACTGAAGACAGCGCTCAGCGCTCTCTGAGGGGCAGTATTTTCGACGATCTGACGAAGGTTGGATTTGCTTCAGTGTATGAGCAAAAAGAGAGCCAGAGGATCACGAGAAAAACGTACTGACGGTACGATGAAGGGCACAGTGATGGCCGCGTTGTGACTCCTGGGGGGCTACGTAGTCTTGATTACGGCGTCGATCCGCACTGTTAGGCGCCCAAGATAATAAATCCTGGGCAAGACGCCGGCGAAACCGGCTCGCTCACCGAACGACGACGACGACGGCGGTAACTCGTCTGTCACGGTCCTCTACAGGTCCTCTATCCTCCAAATACCCCTCTCACCATGATCTCTCTCGACGACGAAGGATTTACTGACAATGACGTGGAAGCGATTCGCCGAACAGCCAGGTCCCGCAGGCAGGACCTCCTTCTCGGTGTGATGTCGGTGCGCGAGCGTGAAGGTGCGACTTCGTCCGTTCAGTGGCATGCCTTTTGTATTCTAATCATTCTGTAGAACTGGTCTTTGAACTCCTGAACTCGTTGCCAAGGTCAAGCCTTGCAAGAATACAGAGGAATATAGTACCGTTGTTACAGCTCGATGTTGTCGGGGTAAGTACAGCGATGTACTGTATGCATCCTCAAACAGTTCTGATCGACCTTGCACCGCAGCTGCTCCCAGACGAGGTGGCTTTGCAAGTCTTCTCTTACCTATCCTGGCAGTCTCTCGTTGCGTGCTCTCTGGTCAGTAAACGCTGGAACTTCTTGGCTAGCGACCAGCTGCTGTGGCGGCAGCTTTGTGGAGAGAGGGACTGGGCTTGGCGGAACAAGCCTAGGACCTTGGGCCATGAGATGTACCCACTAGATATGGCGGTTGATTCGGATGACGAGGGAATGGGTGACGATGAAGAAGACGAGCAGGTGGAAGATATGCTGCAGGACGACTCCGGATTCATGTCCCTTCGCGCCGACTCGAGCTTTGCGTCAACCTCCAGTCAACACATTTCCTACCAATTCTCATCTTCATCAGCGAGACCCAAATCGCGTGCACGAGTCCGACATTCAGCGCCGTCTATCCTCCCATCCTCGAAACGCGTCGAACCGGACTACAAACTCCTCTTTCAAACGCACATGCACCTCCAATCCCGCTTCCGCAGTGGTTCCTACACACTTACCTATCTTCAATCTCGTTCTTCTCCACAAGACTGTCACACGAGTACGATATACTGCCTTCAACTGTACACCTACCGAGACACTGGCCAGCAAGTCCTCTTCACCGGATCCAAAGACAAATCCATCCGTGAATGGGATCTGTCGACGGGCAAGGTCGTCAGGATTATCGAAGGACTCCACCAGGGCAGTGTTTTGACGATCTGCGTACACAATGGGTGGTTGGCGAGTGGTGGAAGTGATAGACGAGTAGTCATCTGGGACTTGGCGCGGGATGAGCTCGTGAAGGTGTTGATGCATCACGAAGATAGTGTGCTGTGCGTTAGGTTTGATGACCGGTTGCTGGTAACTTGCTCGAAAGGTGAGCCTCTTGAATCTCACCAACGAAGTTATGCTAAACACTTCGTCTCGCCAGACCGAACTATGCGGACATATTCCCTACCAGACATCAAACTTCGACATATCTTGCGAGAACATAGAGCAGCTGTGAACGCGGTCTGCCTATCTGACGATTATGATTATATCGTCTCCGCATCTGGAGATCGATCTCTCCGTCTTTGGGATGCCGAGAAAGGTACACTTCTGCACACTTTTGCAGATCATCATGGCCGAGGGTACGTCAGGATTGCATTTCGGAATGGCGTCGAACTAATCCATCCTGCTTCAGAATCGCTTCCATCGATTTCAAGCTGCCTTACATCCTCTCCGGATCCTCCGACAAGCACCTACGTCTCGTCGATATCACCACTTCCCTCGGTTGGTGCACTTCTCCGGATTCAGTCACCACATCGGGTGTTTGCGAGACCTGCGGGAATGCTGTAGCACCTGCAGCGCCACATCTTTCCTCTCAACGTCGACGGGCCCATCAAGACCTCGTTAGAAGTGTAGCTTTGAACTACGATTTTGTTGTGAGCGGTAGTTACGATTTCACAGTTAAGGTTTGGGATCGAGCGACTGGTGCGCTCATTGCGGATTTGGCGGGAGGACATGTGGGGAGGATTTTCTGCGTTGGGTTTGATCATTCTAAGGTGTGTGGTGGATGCTGGTCTTCACTTAGTCATGTGCTGAGCCTTTCCTACGTGCTTTCCAGATTATTTCATGCGGCGAGGATCAAGTGAGCCATTACCAACCGTCTGCTGATTCTGTGTTACTGACGTCTTCTATCTTCACAGCGCATCTGTATTTGGGACTTTTCTCATGGCATTGACACATCATTTGTTGCACTGTAACGATTATGGATACGAAAACGGAATACACTACGGTTATGCTCACAGCATCCTTGGTCTGATTCTCTCCGTGGCCCGTATCGACATCTCTCACAAGTCTGACAAGGAATCACAGGAGGTATAGTGCATCAGGGGCCTCAATAATCATCAGAACCAGGAAAGACGGCTTGGGACTGGGTGACATCCACAGGCTCTCCACTCCCAATGGTATCGCTGTACTCCACATCTCCACCTCCGCCCACTACAGCATCCCTCCCACCCAACTCCTCCGGCAAAGCTTCTCCGTACCGCTCGTCGTCGTCCTCCGGTGCGATGTTGTCGTGGTACTCGGTGTTCTCCCCTCCAAAATTCCTCTCTTCTTCCTCCTTCATCCTGTCCTCGTCCACTCCGGCGTCTCTACCCGAATCAGTGTGGATCCTTCCAGCGTCGACGTCGCGGTGCACACAGACACGGTCGCCTGCGTCGAAGTCGCCGTATTCACGAGCAGGATCGTCTTCCAGAGCTGTTGCATCTCTAGATGGCACAGAATGGTAGCCAGTGTCCTGGACGCGTCCCACGTCCGGAACGTTGGACAGTTCTGCCACAGTGCGATCTCGCTCTGAAACTGTTATGAGCGTCGTTCAATCTCCCCGTGACGAAGCTGGCATACCTCTTTCACCGTGCGTTAGCTCTATTCTTGAGATCATCTTTCGTTCTTTGAATCATGAGCAGGGTAGAAGACAAAACGGTGGCGGCGAGTTCCAGTACCGGCCTGCGTGCAAACTGAAGTGACGTCATGCCTTCCGTTTTCGGCGTGAAGCGCACGTGCCACCCGTTACCCAGCGGAAGCAAACGCGACCCACAAGACCTCCTTGTCAACTTACTCCTCGTAACATACGTCCTCAGGTATGCCACCTCGACTCAGTGCTGATATTGGAGCGACTTACTGAAACTCATGAGTATTAGCATCTTGTTACTTGAATTCAGTGTGGCACTGGAGTCCGAGTGGGAGCTGCCGCTGACCTGCTATTATGGCACCCCGAGACTCGACCAAAGACGTAGTTGAACTTTCATCATGCTCAGTGAAAATCACCATTCGACCATCTAGGCGATATAAGCAAGAGTCTCAGTATTTGACAGTGTCAGCCACAGTGCGTGACTTGGCTCACCTCCTATATGCCTTTCTTCTGATGCCACTTTGCCCTCGTCAGTATAAAGGACAAGAGGTAGGCTATATCGAAGGCGCGATCGTCGACCGCAAAGCTTGTCGCAAACTAGGACAACATGGATTACACACCGTGATGAGCGAGGTGACCAATTATCAGCCTCGCCTGGAATTCTGGTCAATCCTGTTTGACAAGCACGGGTACGTCAAAGAAGCACTGTTGACACACGACTACCACAAAGGTGCGGGAGGATGGAGTAGAGAACTTGATGCGGGTGTGCTCGTCTCCATTGAGAACGTTCACGTTAAGCCCAAGGTGCGATTGCAGAGGGTCTTGATTCCATGTCCGTGACTCATACAACATGCTTCCTCAGTATCGGAGGGCTGGTATTGCAAGCTTGATGTTGCACAAGATCATGGAAACCAACCGATTTCACAAACGAGACTTCCTGGTTGCATGCGACCAGATACCAAACGATTCTGCCAACAATCCGGGGCAGATGATGGCAATGCAACAGCGATATCTTGCTTTCCTCCATCATGTAAGTACGCCGCCGCCTTTTGGGTTGCTCGAAAGAGTACTGGAAGTCTGTTTTTCAGAATCGCTTCCACAGAGTGGGCAGGACACCGTTTCTCCTATATTCTCTGGACCCAAATCATCCCATTCATCACATGCCTTTCGCCAACGAGCCTCGGAGTAGCGTGTCGTTGTACGAAGACCTCATGAACGAAGATGCCGCCACTGACATCCTCCCTGGATTGTTGCGCGATGCATCTTCCGTGGAACGCGAGGCAAGACGGTTTCCGATCCATCATGCTGTGGAAAGTGGACCGGAGTCGCTGCCGTACATGATTCCGGGGACGGGTCCTCCCATCGACACTTTTATACAACAGCAATACCGTCAAAGTCCTTCCAGCGTTCGTGAACGCAACCGTAAGGGGTTCACTCCTCTTCACGCTGCGGCGGCGCACAAGAATCTACGTGCCGTCAGGGAGCTTCTCAAACCTCAGTATGGAGCGCTGGGGGATCTGGATAACCGGCAGAACGTTGAAGGTGTCACACCGTTGGAGTTCCTTTGGCTCATATTGAGAAAGGAGAGGCAGGAGCAAGAGATGAGCGGCATTACATGGCGGGGCTATTCGCCGGATGCGATAGAGGTTGCTTGGACATTGAGACACGCGGCCGGCGAAGACATAGGGACGTCGAAGAAGTTTATCGAGAAGTACAGGTGGGGGTGTACCTGCGGGAAGTGTACGGAGGGTTGGTTTAGTCCTCGCATGCGATATCGTATTAGATGTAAGTCCTCTTCCCATCACTTCATGTTACCCGTGGAAGCTAATATTCGCTCTTTAGGGCAAGCCGGAGCACTCAGTCTACGCATGCTATCTTCCAGACCCTCCTTCAAATCGGGCATTGCTACATCAGCTGATCTATCCACCGCCATTGGTCTTCGTTACATCCCTCCCTCGGTCCGTGCGGATGTCACCCCGGAGTTCTGGAAAGCCTATCGTCTCGCCGTCTGAGTCATTCGAGCTAAATGTGCCGCTGAACCCGAAGTCCCAACGCCGCTCGCCCTCGTCCAAGCAGCATTTCTCCATTACGCGGGCGACAGCGTGGATGAGTTCAAGGACGCAGGTGGCAAGGGCGAGCACGCGTTGAATTTTGTGTTGGACTATGCGGAAAAACAAAGCGCGTTGGGGGATGGGTCGTTTGAAGCGTTCGTGGAGGACCCCGAGATGCTGGACACGAGGAAGACGTGGGAGATGTTACCGAAGTGCGAAAACGACTTGGACTTTGGGTTGATGAGGAGGATGCTGCGCGTGCCACCAGATGTGCGCTAACGATATTCATTGACGTTGATTCTGGGCTCAACATATCTTGAGGCTTTTCCTACTGTATAGTTTCGAATTGTAATACTCATGTATTTGACATCCGCCGCAATGCTACTTATGCTGCTACACTAAGCAGGGACCCATCGGTTCACTGCCCATTCCGATCTGTACCCTCACCAGCTCAAAGTTCAAATCATTTGCACAAATCGGCAAAGTGAAATACTCCTGCCTTGTAGTGATACCCTCCTCAATATCCAACTGCATAAACTCATCCCAGGTCGCATCAACCAGCGGACTTGGACCCCACGGGAAAAGTCCAATATAAGACCCAACGCGTACTTTTCCAGCCCACCTTTGTCATAATAGAGCTGGGTCGAGGCGTCTGTGAGGCACTGAATGCGAACGCAGTCTAGGGTGAGAGTGAGAGCGGGGTCTCGACATACGTCTGCGATGACATCCATAACAGCGCGGTAGGACTCTACGAAGGATCTGTCGATGTTTCCCCATAGATGAGGCGGGTTGTAGTCCAAACCGAATTGAGCACTGATGTCTTCGATCTTCATAAGGACCCCAGGTGCCGTGTCCGGTATACTTTCAACCAACGTTGCGTACATTTCGTTGGTATGTTCTGTCAAAGGATGTCATTCGAAAGCGAGCGTCGAACATATGAAAGGTATCTACCCGAGCATTCGGTACCGGATGCGAGGGCTGAACCACCCATCGGTGCATTGACTGCATGTACATCCCCATCGCTTCAACGTGATGTAGTCCTTGACCGTGCCCACGTTCTCGCCCATAGGCACCCTCAAAGCATACGCGCATCTGAGGCCGTCCTCGGGGAGCGGGTTCGGACCTTGCCCAAGCATCGCACAAGCGAACTCCACGTCGGCCCTCATCGAGAATCCCAGTACCTCCAACGGTGTCGTGCCATCCGTATTATCTCGCCGGTGCAAGTCTGCCTATCCACCAATCTTGAGCTAAAGCAGAGTTTCCACAGCCAATAAGTTCTGAACGCCGGCTGCAATGTGAAGAGGCGTCCTCCCAGACAATCATGACTATGAATGAGGTGTGGGACAGCGTGCCAAACCAGCGTGATGAACTGATCGATAGGCATGCGACCGGGAGGTAGAGTCCCAGGAGGAATTGGAGACAAGCTCCTGTTAAGTTCACGGTGAAGTGGGAACTCGCCTCCGGTAAGGTCCAGGCCAGACAACAATGAAGTCGCTGTCGTTGACCTGGTCGGAATAAAAAAACTGGCGCAGTGCCCATCCTCCCAGTCCCTGATTGCGGTACTACAGAAGAGGGATCAGAGAGGTAAGCAGTCCTCTCAGGACAAATGACGCACCTCGCGCTTGACCTTGACCTTCTCGACGTAGATGAGCCCGCTCTCATTCAGCTCTGCGCCAAAACAGCCAGGTCCTTTGTGATAGTCGTTCACCATAAACTCCGGCTTGGGCATACCGTTGTTGTCAAAGAATTTCAAAGCGAACTGATACAGCTCGGCAGTGACATCGTCCATGGAAAATAGGGATACGCCGCGGCATTGCCAGCGATGGATGCGGAAAGCCTCGATGGTTGCGATTCTTTGCACCTCTTCCTCGTCTTCGAAGATACCCTCCTCATCTTCGCCACTATGTCCTGCGGCTCTGCGTGCTTCAAGTTCTCTTTCCGCCGCCTCTCTCAATCGAGTTTCCTGGTCGGCACGTAATTCGACTACGAGACGTAAGCAAGAGACGGCAGACTCGTCAAAGGGAGCTGTTCGTTATTGCCACGACGCAATCTTCGGGCTTGAACGAGAAAGTAGGTTGAGGCATGATGGCAAAATGGCGGAGGAAGAGACCCTCGGATCGACTGACTTGCGGTCAGGATCCATTGACGCTAAATGCGGAAGCATCCTCACCTTGTCGACTGTCTTTCCGACTGAGACATCGGATACAGTTTCGCGTACATCATTCGTGCTAGAAGAGCGAATAGCTGCCAGAAAATGTACGTGTAGTCGGTGTACACGTGCAGAGCGAAGTTATGATGGAGGAGCAATGGAGGCGCAAAACAAGGCGTTGCCGGCGGATAAGAATATGATTGGTTGCTAGCAGCGAACTTCTATGTGCATAATCGGAGCGTGAATCGACATAAACGAGCAATAGAAGCCGATACTGATGTTGTTAGTTGATGTTTGTATGCTCCGGCTGATAGGGCGAATTTTGGGCAGTCGCCGTTGCTGCTGTCTGACCACGACCACGCTGTCCCCTCGTCCTCCCCTCCCATCTTCTTTTCCCTTCACCGCCCTCCACAATGGCCACTCCCGCTGAAGAGATCCGCGCCAATTCCTACGTCGGTTTCGACACAATCACCCAGCAGATTGAGCACAAGCTCTTGAAGCGTGGTTTCCAGTTCAACGTGATCGTCGTTGGTGCGCATTCACGCCGTCTATGAGCGACTACCCACTTACTATTCCTCCGGCTGGGTGTCGCCGTGTTTTGTGGACGATTAGGCCAGACGGGTTTGGGAAAGTCGACGTTGATCAACACCATTTTTGCGTCGCATTTGATTGACTCGAAGGGTCGTTTGGAGTCGGATGAGCCAGTCAGGCAGACAACGGAGATTCACCCCGTGTCGCATGGTACGTCCTTGCTTCTCACTATTCAACGCCTTCTCTCTGGCTCACCTGAAGATTGTCCGAAGTTATCACCGAAAATGGTGTCAGGCTGCGCTTGAACATCGTTGACACACCTGGCTACGGTGACCAGGTCAACAACGAGAACTGGTGAGTTCACGCGCCTCATTGCATCCCTCCAATTCCTCCTCTCGTTTTATTTGAATCTCAACCCCTGTTGTCAGTTGGGACCCCATCATCAAGTACATTAAGGACCAGCACAGCGCGTACCTTCGCAAAGAGCTCACCGCTATGCGCGACCGTCACATACAAGACACCCGTATTCACTGCTGTCTCTTCTTCATCAACCCCACCGGCCACTCTCTCCGCGCCATCGACATCATTGTCATGAAGAAGCTCAGCGAGGTCGTCAACGTTGTCCCCGTCATTGCCAAGTCCGACGCCTTGACTTTCGAAGAGAGGGAGGCTTTCAAGCACAAGATTCGCGCGGAGATGACCTACCACAACATCCGCCTGTACCCTTTCGATACCGAGGAGAACGACGACGAAGAGATCCAGCTCAACGAGAGCATTCGGGTGAGCGCGTTCACTGTCTTTCTACGCAAATGTCATTCTAAGTTCGGTGACCTGTAGAACATGATTCCCTTCGCTGTTGTGGGCTCGGAGCGCAACGTTATCATCGACGGCAAGTCTGTCCGCGGTCGCAAGAACCGCTGGGGCGTTGTCAACGTCGAGGACGAGAAGCACTGCGAGTTCGTCTACCTCCGCAACTTCCTTACAAGGTTGGTCTCTTCCTCTTTTTGTGTGGTACACGCGACTGACGCTTTCCAATTCAGGACACACCTACAGGACCTCATCGAGACCACTGCCCAGATCCACTACGAGGCGTTCCGGTCAAAACAACTCCTTGCTCTCAAGGAGCAGACCAACCCGCGTCCGGCGGCCAACGTGGCATAAGCTCTTGGACACCTCGCTCTCAAAAGCGCCCATTTTTCTCTCCCTTTGCTTTTCCACCGATGATACCCTCACTTATTGCACGTGGATTGGATACTAGATACGGACAGTTCACGCTGGCAATCATCATATCCCCTCTCGTCTGGCCGTCCCCATTTGCTCGTCGCTCTTTGTTGTTGTCTTTGTGTTGGCCCTCGTCTGGAGCGCATGCTTGCCGTGCGTCGTTGGTCTCCCTTTCGACCGTCTGATTTGATACTCGGCTCTTCTTATTTGTCAATTTACGCTCCTTACCTCTAATGCAATGGCCGCTTCTAGTGCTCCAATATTTGTGTTTGGTCCAAGAAGGGTACCAAAGAAGGGATGCGATGGCCTATTGAGTTCAGTGACAACGAGCTGATGCTATTTTCTCACGTGCGTCCATGCCTTCACTTCACGGTGAACTCGGGCAGATCTCTCCAAGGAGAGCAATCGACCTGCCGCTCCGACTCTCGCGCACACACCTTTTAGCAGCGTCGGTTGATATAAAACCACGAATCGCACCATGGTTTCATTCCCACCAGTCACTGACCCTCTTCCACCATGCTCTCATTGTGGGCGACCGCAGTCTTAGCCTACATCCTGTGGAGAACCTATAAAGTCGCTACTGCGCTCCAAGTGAGGAATCCGTTTTCGTCTCGCGTTTCACCCTCTCTGATTCACTCGAAACGGCCCCACAGACGTACAAGCGCATACCAAAATACTACTGCGTCGCAGACCCCATCACTGCGCTCGCTGGGCTGATCATACCTCGCGGATGGTGGAACCCAGGGTTCTCCATCACATGGAATGGGAAAGAAACGTGTATGTGGCTATTCTTCTGCTGGGTCTCCTTCAGCTGAAATCACGGGCTGCAGTGTATACGGTCCGGAGCTCGGAGGTCGTTCTTGTCGTCCCCGTCTTCTTCGGAGATGCACTACTGATGACGTCGTCTCCCGAGGTGTGCAAAGAGATATTGAACGACCCTACTAGATGGAGCAAGCCAGAGAGGATTATGGGCCTCGAGTACGTTCTTCTCCCTTTAGTCTTTGCGTACAAGCCCGCCTCATATTACGGGTACGACAGTGTAATGGGAAAGAATGTCATCGCGTCGAATCCTCCGGTATGGAGAACACACAGAAAGATTGCTGCACCCGCGTTCGATGACCAAGCGTAAGTCTCCCCTCGACTGCAAATCTGAAGAGACAGGGCACTGATCAAGATGCATTTGCCAGCTTCTCGGATGTGTGGGAGGTGATAACGACGGCGTACAATCAGATGATGGCCAGTCCCGACTGGAAGTCGACGGACGTGCATTACGTTCCGGCTTTCAACAACATCACCACCCGGGTAAGCATACTTCACACTTGACCTGCATCTCGCAGCTTCCCTTGGCTGTATAGCTGAACCGCGTTTAGATCGCTCTACTTGCGATAGTGAAATGCGGATTCAATATTCCTATGGAATGGAATCAAGACCAAGACGACAAGTCAGGCTCCTTCGACGAAATAGCTGTCACTGTAAGCAAACACATCGTGACGCTTATCTCAATGCCACAGTGGCTATTCAAGCTTCCCAATTCCTCGTAAGTACACTGGAGATGATTTCTTCGACAGGTTCAAAGCTGATGTGCAATCGCCTATGCAGGTTGAGACACATTGCCGCCGCCTCGGAAGCCCTACAGAGGATCCTCCGCGAGAAGATCATCACGAAGAAGAAAGAACTGTCTTTGGAGCTCGAACTGGATGGAGCAGTGAGCAAGGCGAACAAGAACCTCTTTGGTAGATTCGTCGCCGCAAGCCAACGTGAAGGAGACCGGGGTCTGGATGCGAGTGAAATTATGGGCAACCTGTTTGTGTTTCTACTTGCGGGGGTAAGCAACTATTTGCGCTCGAATTAGAGACGCCCTCTCATCATATTTTGTCTCTTCAGCACGATACCACTGCCCACTCCATGGTTCTTACGTTGGCGCTGCTGGCAGGCCAACCGGAAGACCAAGAACGCGTCCATAGACATATCAAGTCTGTAATCGGAGACGCTGATCCAGTAAGTCAGTCATCACAGCTTCGTACCAACATGCTCATCCTTCCAGACATACGATGATTACAGTTCCCTCGCGCCAGTCCAGCACTGTCTCTACGAAGCAATCCGACTATTCCGTGAGCGCGCTACTCGCCAAAAGTCTAAGACAACAGACTTTTTACTAATCACTTGTGTGACAGCTGCTGGGTGGATCACGATGCGCTTGTCTGGTATGGATGAGGTGTGGTCCGCTCCGCAACTCACGCCCACGGGTGAGGACGTGGTCGTCCAGAAGGGAACAACTGTCATGGTGGACTTCATCGGTGCATGTAAGCTCTTTTTTCGTTCAACTTTTATCCTTGCGAGCTCACCGTGAGCTATCACAGGCCGTAATCCACGCCACTTCCCTTCTCCACACGACTTTGTCCCCTTACGCTGGGCTCCCTCGAACGACCCCGACGCGCCTCCGCCTCCCTCTATGGACACCTTCCTTGGCTTCTCTTCCGGGCCACGCACATGCTTGGGCAAGAAGTTCGCGTCTGTGGAAGCCGTGTGTTTCTTAACTCTCTTGCTGAGAGATTGGAAAGTTGGCGTCAAGCTTGCGCCTGGTGAGAGTATGCAGGCGTGGCGCAAGAGGGTACTGCAGCCTGAGTTGAGTACGGCGCTGAAGACAGGTAAGCCTAGGTGCTTGTTTGATCGAGGTGCTGGCTGACGGTCGGCGTTTGTAGGAGATGTTCCTTTGTTGCTTACGCGACGCTTAAAACGTTGAGGGAGAATATGTATTCTGTCTCCACGGAGTGGGCTGCTAGAGCAAATCAAATCACGGTTCTGCCAGATTTTCCGGAACAGCCGGGGTGCGCGAAAGGTCGGATTGACCAAATGCGGTCTGCCGGTACCGGTGCAGCAATACGCAGAAATCGTGTTCCAAGAGTCTTGGAACACGCCTGTACCGGCAGTGCCCAAATACAATCGTTCCAAAAGTCTAGGAGCAGCAACCAATGCGTGCTAGGATCATTGGGATCGGGTAGTCAAGAGTGTAAAGGGTTCGCACCTGTTCCGAAACTCCTGCAGGGAGCAGTCGATCGCCAGTGAAGCTGGAAGGGGCGTGTTCCAAGACTCTTGGAACAGTCATATCTCAGGCCGTCCTAGGTTTCTGGGTCAATACTGCCGAGCAAGCTGCATTACGAGGGCACTACAAGGGTCTGTCAATAATAGAGACAGTGATACTTCCAAATATCGGGGAAGAATTGTGTTCCAAGGGTCTTGGAACAGTGGCGGCAGTCCATGTGGACGACCAGCTACACCGGGACCTGCGTATCAAGAGTGTTGGAACAGTCATATCCTGCTATTTTACGCTAAGACGTCTAAGATGCGAGATCAATTGACTCGATGAGGCTTTTACACGAGCATTGGAACTCTGTGTCGAGCGCAATGACTGTTCCAAGAGTCTTGGAACAGCGGTAGGATTCGCGCGCGACCTGTGTCCTCTTCCTACCGCGATCGAGGCCATTCATACCTCCCTAAACCTCATCTCCGGAGTATCACGAGCTTCAATTTCTTCGAATACAGTATGTTCCGGTATGACCTGTAAAGCTTTGGAGCTTCCGTGTACATTTCTCTCATTGTCGAAGTCATTGTTGTCTTGCTGCAGCAATGGTGAAATGGTGATAATGGCACGCCCCAGCATCGAGCTAACGCGACAAGCATCTCATTGCTGAAACGAAACACCATGCCGGCGGAGGGGACTATACACAGGTTACTACAAACCCAACATGAAAGGACACAGTTAGGAGATAAGTATACGATGTCATCTAAACACCGAGACCCAGGTGGGAGGAAGGAAGAAGAAACGGAGAGGAGGAGGAGCCAACGTAAAACCAAGAAAAGAGCAAGCTACAGCTTAGTCGCAAACCACAACAAATACGCGTCATCCTGAGGGAAACATTAAGGGAGGAAGACAATATAAACCGTAACAGCATGCTTGAGAAAGAGAACTATTTACCGGAAACAAGGGTATCTTGACAAAGCGCGCTATATGTACGTGTAGAAGAGGAAGAAAAGACTGTGGGGGTAGTGTGGCAGGGGAAGAGTACGAGGGAGACTGTACGATAGCACGATAAAGATAATAACCGAGGAAAGATGATGAGAGCGAACGCCAGGCCCGCCAGGACGAAGAGGTCGCGATGAAGAACAAGAAATGCGCGAACCTGGAAAGCATCTAGGTAGCACACATACTGAAAATGACGGGTCAGACACGATACTGTGGTTGAAAAGGACGTAGCTACTCACTTTACTTCGTTCAGGCTCGCATCGCGGCAGCGCCTTGAGGGCTCGTAGCATACAGACTGCTGGCTCTCCTCGACATCCTCCAGTCTCCCGTTCCTTCACCCATGTATCCACTGACGCTCTGGCGCATCTGAGTCCGGTCGAGGCACTCTAAAGGCACAACGCCCTGTTCGCCCCTGGTGTTGGCGCACAAAGCCCAACCGTCATCAAATTCTCCAAGAACGCGCACCATTTCGCCCGTCGTGATTGACAGTTCATCAGGCAAGGTGGGGATGAACGTGCAACGCACATACGCGTAGGCAGCCTTGGCCGTGTCCGCGGGTGCAGACGTGAGAGTGACGGCAGGAGATCCCAAGGCAGGTTGAAGCGTGGGCACTGGAGACTGAATGACCGGAACAGGTGAAAGCGGGCTCGTGGGGGACGCAGAGCTGGGGGATGGTGGTGCAGGGTTGTTGTAGCTCATCGGAGGAGGCAGAGGGAACGAGGAGAGGGCCCCGTTACCTGTGGGTGATACGGCCTTTTCGCTCTTCGAGGGCGTTGGAGGGGGTATATCGTCCACCGCGGTCTTCTCGTTGCTGTAAGGCAGCTCGGGCGTGGTTTTCGGGTATATGTTGGTACTCCACGTACGCCTCTTCTCTTGCCGCTTGCGAAGGAACATCTTGCGGATAAGGAAGAGGACAATCAATATAGCAACGATGAGGATTGCTGCGACAATTCCACCGATGGCGCCTCCAGAGATACCCTTGCTAGAGGCACCCATGACGCTGGAATCGAGGCTAGCAGGAGTGTTTGTGGCTCCAGATCCAGCCAATGCGGTGGAAGGAGAGCTGGATGAAGAAGCAGGCGCCTGCACCACGGGAGGTGAGGACGGTGCAGCGGGCGCAGAAGTCGCCGGAGGATTGGAGGGTGTGACTGGAGAAGAAGGACCCGTCGCGCTTGTACCACCGGTAGAGCTGGAGGGCGGCGGAGGCGGGGATGGAGAAGAGTGCGTGGGCGAAGGCGTGGACGTAGCGGGTACGGCCATTGTGACAACTTCGGTTTCGAGGAGCGTCGTTTCGGGCAGCCTGACGGTCTGGGTGACGGTGACCGAGGTGAGGGTGAAGCCAGGAGGGACGAGAGGATCGGGGCCGTCGACGACGCCGCCGCGATGCTGACGCTTGACGAGGCGTTTGTGAGCCTGGTCTACGGGCTGTTTGAGGTGGAGGTTGTGCATGACGGAGTGCTTTGCGAGCGTGAAGGGAAAAGAACGTGGGTAACCCTTGGGGTCGTGATGCAGGAGGACGGCGGGGAGCTGCTCGTCGTGGTGGACGTCGAGAACAAAGGTCTGAGCGGCGGGCAAAGGCGACGGGCGTCGTCGTCGAGGGCGTTGATGGCAACCGTGGCCAGTTTGCTCTGTCACGCGAATACGTGCTGTCACAGACAATCGCATCACGTGCACGCTTTCTGTCACGCTGGCACTCAACACGGCGTTACACGAGGCTCGCGCAGGGCCTCTCCCTTGGGCTTTGTCGACCAAGCTGGCGAAGTGATTTCGATCCTGATATCGCCAATTATAATCTGACTCAGGCTCTCGTTCCGGTCATTTTTACTCTCTTTATTTCATCCCCGCTTCTCACCTACGTACCACGCTTTCGGTGACCTCGCCTAGTAGGACTCATTCATCTCGACTTGAAGAGCCTCTATTCTCTCCTTCAAATTCATCCCCTGCTCGTTCCACTTGGCCATTAGATGTATCTTGATGCTTCCGTTGTCTTTCATATTGAAGTTTCTGAAGCAAGACTTCTTGCAGCAAACCTATGAACAACCGGAATAAGCCACTGGTGTAGTAAGAAAACAGTATGTATACCTTCGTGAGGTGACTGCATCGTGTTGGCAGTGGCACTGCTGCTGCGAGCTTCTTCTCCTGCAAAGCCAAAGGCTCTGACCTGAGGTCTCTCCGTGCTCGAAGAAGAGGCTAAAGGAGAACAGTCTATAAGCCAGTGTCAGTGACGATTCAGATCGTGTGATCTTTCAAATTGTTCTCCCACTTAGGAACTCCTGTAAAAATGGACTAGAAGCCGCATAAAGAGCTCTCAAACGCTCCAAATCTGCGAAAAACTAGTCGTGAGTACTGACTGGCTGAGACCAGTATCAAAGACACGGGTAAGCGTACTGCGGACGAGTCTCATAGCTTCCGGTGTTTTTTTATAGCCATGAAAGTAATGCCGTAAGTCAATGTCGCATATTGCCTCAGTGCTGATGGGCTTGCTCGTTGGAAGTGTTTTCGGTCCAGGAGAACTTGTTTGAACACTCGAGCGGCGGCATTGCGCAGACTCGGATGCGCGCTCTGAGCAGCGACCACTGACGACGGTATCAGTGACTGTGTCAGAGATCGCTGGACCTGCAGTTGCTGTTGGTCCGCAGCTTGTGGCAAGCGGTGAAGGTACATGAGAGCGAAGGAATCGTCGTGGTCGACGATGAGTAGGTCCGTCGAAGAGGTGAGGAACTTGATGCCGCAGTGCAGCTTTCTGAGATGGAGAGTCCATGAGTTCCAGGACGCTTCCAGGGTCACGGTGGTTTGTTCTGTGAGATATGAGGGTACTTACCACTCTGTGCACGCCGTATACACGAGTCATCGAAGCCCTGATGGTCGGACGCTGTACGTAGCCAGCCGTTCGAAGCGTGTTGACAAGTGAATACTACTATGTATACGCTCTCGGTCCTTCCGTAACATAGTCGCAAGAAGCCGGAGTTTCTAGTTCGAAATCGAAAGTCAGGACTAGTCACGGCGGACCACTATGGTTGATTGCGATAGGATATCATCCGATAGTTAAAGATCTGCTTACACTGGCACATTTCAAAACAAAAATCGCTGAACGCCTGAACGTCACGAGATCATGCTATACCGTTACCACCTCCCTTCGAATTCCATCGAGACAGCTGTGAAGACATCGAATACACCAGTCAGTTGAAATAAGGTCCCATCGTGTCCGACAACTTCAGCTGCCTCCTCACAGAATCAAACTCCAAGTCGTTCTCACACCTGGGCAATGTGTCCCAAGCTCTGCGCACATTCGCGTCCGTCTCCGACTCCTCCATCATCGTATCAAAATCTCCGTCTCCCAACAGACTCGCAGTCTTCGCATTGTTCAATACGAAGTCCACAGCGTAGTCGGCCTTCGCGCCGTGCTCGATGTAGGGCCTGGGGTTCCCCGTTGTATTGGCTGCTCGGAGAGCGACGAGGGGTTGTGGAACGATGTCGCCTCCGCAGCAACATATATCCAGTATGGCGACAACGATGCCACGGTAGGAGAGCCAAAAGGCTTCCGTGATGTCGCGACGGAGACGAGGAGGAATGTAGTCGAGACCAATGGCATTGACAAGGTCTTCTGCCGTGACTCGTCCCGGTCGGTAAGAAGGTGTGGAGTCCGTCATGAATCCACTTAGCATCGCAGCTTCCCCTGTAAGACGAATAAGAGAAGACACTTGAGGATACGAGAAAAGAACGAAACACGTACTCATCATTCGATACCGCATGCGAAGACTGAACCATCCCAAAGCACACTTCCCGCACGTGCATCCCCACTTGTACTGCGCAACGTACTCCTCGAGTGGACCAACATCTTCTCCGGCAGCCCGTCGCAACGTCCACGCCACTTCAAGCGACTTCTGCGAGAACCCATCCCACTTCTTCCCGGTGCGTTCCACCGTCTCGCGCTCGACATCCATGACGAACTTCACCAGCTCATACGGCGTCTTCCCCATGGCGTTGTCCATCTTGGTCAGATCATCCGTGGCGCCGAGTTCCAAAAGTGTCTTGACCGCGAGCAAGTTGGAATTTATGGCCGCGGCGTGGAGAGGAGTGAGACCGCGCTGGTTCCGTTTTCGAACACTGGTGGGATTCTTGGTGTGACACTGTCGAATGAAGACATCGACAGGGATCCCCATTCCGGGGGCAGTATAATAATACCTCATGTCCGGACTGAGACCGACGGCATTGTGGATGGGATTCTTGTGAGCCTCCCTTGACATCGCACCGGCATCGGAAAGACCTTGAGCGAAGAGTATATTGTCCGCGTTCATCTCTTCCTGTTCTTCATATGCAATAACGTCGCTCTCCGGCTCGTCCGCAGGGCGTACATTGCGTGAGGGATGGCTCTTATCAGAGCAGCATGCGAAGAAAAAAGTGCGTCCGATGCGACGGAAATGATTCTGCAAATATACTCTGTGTTCAATGTGAGTGCTACGATGCAGAGTACAAGATGAACGTACGTGGCGCAGAAAGTCAATCTGTCGGAGACGCGCTGTCTCATTTGCGGCCATAGTGTTCGCACTCGGGTCTTGAACCGGCATCTCACACGCAACCAGGAAGTCTCCAGCTTTAACACGGTCAGACTCCAGGAGCTTGCGAATCATCAGGCTCCCGATCCCAGCACGCCGGTACTACGGTCGAAATGAGCATCACTGAGTGGGTAGATAGATGTGTTGCAAACTCACCTTGATTGGGACCTGTACATCCAGCACATAGATGAAAGTGCCCTTGTCCAACTCTCTACCCCAGCAGCCAGTCCCCTTATGATAGTCATGATCGACGAGCTCCTCTTTGACGAAACCGTACTTGTCGAACAATGTGGACCATACGTCAAAGTAGGCCCCAGGGTTGTCTTGACCTTTGAGAACCGTTTCAAGACCGTAAGTCCCCAGCCTTTGACGACAGAGGCCGCGGTTCACGGCGTAGCAAGTCATACTGCCGACTTGATGATCCCTAGCCTGAAGCTCGAGTGAGAAAGTAGCATAATACATAGCTGAACTCTGGGACATACTTTGGCGATGACCTTTAACTCTTGCAGAATTCCTTCCATCTCGCGACGGGGAGAGGGCCGCGAGGTGACCAGCACCGAGCATTCTGAGGCTCTGATATGTGAAGGGGCTGAAGGCATGGTAGCTTAGAGCGAAAGAAGGACAGAACTAGCCGTCACGGTGGGGTTGCCCCAATACTTTATATCCTCTGCTTCCGCCAAAGTGGTTCGAGCAGCACATAGGAGTCAGCCTCTCGACGGCTTAACCGAAAAAGAGCTGCTGCGATACTCAATTGAATAAAGCCGCAGTTCGCACTATGAGCACTGGGCAATCCACCTCGTTCAACTGGGCTGCTAAGAACCGTTGGCATTTCACATCCTGTCGCTGTGAACACTGAAAATGCCATGGGCGCTAATGCTTTGGCGGGGGAGGCGAGAATGTGGACTCATAAAAGCAGCCGTATCGCACAAACCGCGCCGCAGTCGTGTCGCAGTCGCCAAAGCCTCTCCTCAATCTAAAAATGTTGATGCGTTCAGCGGATCGTTGTCGCGGACATCCAAATATCACTCACCAAGGACAGCGAGGGTGAGGCTGTAAATGTACTGTGCGAAGGCATCGAGACAGTAGAAGAGGAGCGGTATAGATGTTCAGAAAAATGGAAGAGATCATAGATAAAATCCAAAGCACCGTTTAGGGACAGTATCGAGTTCATAATATTATTAATGAGGCAAACGGCCCAGCTGAGGACATGTGAGGACATGAGTGTGTATTTTTCACCTCCATACGCGTAGCGCTCATGCAAAGAAGGTAATCCAGAATTCCAATCTGTGAAAGGATTGCTCGCGATTTCTTGCCAGGGATTTTATTGCATGATATCACAACGCGAAGTCAGAAGAGACGAAGATGATGATGGTGGTTGGTAGAAAAGTGGCGGCGCGCCTGCACCCGCTTAGACGAAAGTGGTGGAAAGTTCTGGAGAATCGACGTTTGCCCGACCTCTCATCGCCGTACATAATCCAACCCTGCCCATCTACGCGTCCTGCTCGATCTTCCTCTTCGTTCTCCCTCTTGCTTGGTACATCTGCTTTGTTTCGATTTCCTGGACGAGATGGCGTCGATCCCACAACCAATGGCTCCCACGACGGCCAACTGGCACTGGAAGAACAAAAACGTCACACCTTGGGCCAAGTCTTGGTTCGAGCGCGAGCTGGTTACGATCTCGGTGTCTGGTGAAGGAGAAGAAGAGGCAAGCATCTCGGAAGTCACGTACGTTGAGGGCGACGTTGAGCTGGGCCAGCGGAAATCAAAGTGAGTCTGTCACATCTCAGCCTCTGACGCCCGTCTAGAATTCAATGATGATTTCTTCCTCCATATTCACGATCATCGACACCTCCTCAAATGAACGTTATTTTCGCTCAGACTTATCACGATTTATGACTGCAAGGTCGAGCTGAAGTGGAAGGGTACTGCGTCAGACGGCACGGCTGTAGAGGGCAAGCTCACGATTCCAGAGGTGTCACATGAAATCACTCTGGATGGTCTCTCGGATTATGTCGTGAGTGATTCAGTCGCTGTTTCTCATTCGTCAGGTTCATGTACTCACTTCTGCAACCACGATCAGTACGAATGGTCGCTTACCACTTCCTCATCTCCAGCGGTGGACGCGGTGTACAAGCTTGCGAGGGCCCGTTTCCCTGCCGCTCTCGAGGCCAAGTTCCTGCTATTTCCCACCGCACTCGTCGACACCCATGGAAAGGACCTCCAGATAAACAGCACACAAACAAGTCGTACGGGTACTCCTGCTCCTGCCGCTTCAGGGTCTGCCTCTACCCCCGCTCCTGCCGCCAAACCAGTGGAGAAGAAGCCCGCGAAAGCTGTGAACAGCACAGCGATCAAGGTGGATGCTACGTTCATGGCCTCTGCGGACGATCTTTTCTCTATCTTGACGGACGAGAAGAGGATACCTAGCTGGACGCGTGCTCCTGCTAAAGTGAGTCGGGTTTGATCTGTCTAGCGAAGAGGATCTGCTGAAAACTAACCGACTTCGATCTTCAGTCTTCTGCGCAGCCTGATTCGGAGTACTCCCTGTTCGGCGGGGGTGTGAAGGGAAAATATATTCTGCTATCGCCACCAAAGGAGATCATCCAGACATGGGCACTCCAGAGCCCCACCTGGCCAGAAGGTTTGTGGTCTTCCGGTATTATATGCAATCATACACTCATGGTTCCTACCGCCTCGTAGGTCATGCCGCTACCCTCACCACCACGCTCGCTCAGGGTGCGGATTCCACTACCGTCACCTGGACACTCGACGGCGTTCCACTCGGGCTTGAAGATGAGATTACGCGCAATATTCAAGGATACTAGTGCGATTTCTTCTCTTAACTTTCATCCAATCATGCGCTCATTGCCTTCTCTCTCTCTCAGCGTGCATGGACTTAAATCCATCGGGTACGTCCAAGTCTCTCATTACACCCCATCTTCCAGCACCAGCACCAAGACGAAGAGGGACGTACCACCGCCGTCGATCGGGTCCTCGCCTCAACCATACGTCGCGGTCACCCTTGCAGTCCTCGCGCTCGTCGCAGCGTTTGCGGTACCTTACGTTTACAAGTAAAATGAAGTGCAACCGCGCGTATATGCGCTTAGCGTACCCTCTCGTCTCGGTTTGGGACATCTGCACTTGCATCTCCTTTTTTATTCTCTATTTGTGTATACGATTCAGCATAATTGACGCTATCGTCTTTCTTTTTCCCCTCCATCGCGCGTATCTCGACAGGCTGGGCACAGAGCTCTAACATGCCAGGAGGAAGGGGGACCCGTGGACGCGTGTGATAGGCCTGGTCAGATTTCAAGGCAAAGGCAAGGGCAAGGACGATCACACGCCCCCTCGGACGTCTTCGGCTCTCGCATTCACATTTCGTTTCGTGGAGGCGTATCGGGAGAAGAAGGGAATCAAGGGCAAGCGGGAAGTTGGGTTTTGTTTGGGGATGGGGATGTGGCGCACTCCCATTCGTTGGCGGTTCAAAGGGCAGTCTCACACTGATAGAATTTGTTGTAGAACAGAGTCAGAAGGGGTTATGTAAAGATGTGCTATTCGTTGCTCGTTGTACAAAGATACAAATATATACGCATACAGTGAACCATCTCATAGACAGAAAGGAAAAGAAGGACAAGAAGGAAAAACGATTGGAAAGTGGGAAGTCCCTAGGGAATAGATAATGGCTGTGGAACCGGCGTCCTTCTCCAAACAAAGCACCATTGAAAGACTACGTACAAACACACGAGTGTAATCCAAGAATGTAGAAGTGTTCCAGGAGATTTCATTAGAGCCATTACGAATCCGCAATCCTAAGAACACAGATGAGAGGGGTAGATAGACTGGAATACAAAGGGTGGGTGGATCGTGGGGCGGGAGACGGTGAGAGGCAGGATGCTTGAGTGGGTAGAAGTACGCGTTGAGGGGGTGATGAGGGGTGTGTAGATATTTAGATGAGCACGGCAATCGGACCACGAAAGAGAGAAAAGCGAAGAGATGCACGGCAGGCAAGCGGGGAAAGCGGAAAACGATGGATGTACTTGGGCTACGCGGAGATCAAGGGTGAAAGAAGGCAGTAGAAAAACAACATGGGAGCAAGTGGAAGTAATTAAGAGTAAGGGAAATAGCATCTAAATAGCATGTTCGTGGGATCATGAAACTGGGCATTTGAGAGAAGGAAATCATTATTGCGACGAAGGTGGAGGCGCAGGAGCATGCCCCTCATCGTCCTCCGGATCTACCTCGTCTCTCAGAGGCGACATTGGCGGCTTCTTCCGACGTATTGACCGCGGCAACGAGAAATGCGGCATCAGTGACGACGCCATCCTGCGTCGCTTCGTCGGTTGTCGCTCCATCTGTCGCTCTGACAAGTTGCTCTGTAACCGTCTGAGCGCTACACCGTTCTCCTCCATCGAGAAGTCGAAGCCGTGGCTAACGGACTGCGTGCCTGTTGACATGTCGGTGCGGTTGCCAACGAACGACTGGCGAGTGCGAGGACGACTCGGCTGGCGCATGAGGTCATCGAGACCGCCGTTCTTCTGATCGCGTGTGAAGTCTCGGTTGGGGTCGAGCTTGTGGAGATAACGAACACGGTCGACGTCGGAGGGGAAGAGCAGGAACTTGTAGGCCTTTGCTGCGAGACGAGGGAGGAGGGCGATGGGGATGACGAGCAATATGCCGAGCCAGAAGTACGCGGATGTAAACAGATAGTGGTTGTTGCCGTAGACGGGAGTGGTGAACCAGCTGGGCTTGATAGCGTCGTAGGCAGCCGTGTAGATCCAAATCAAGGCAATTTCAACTCCGAGCGCCCAGAAGACCCAGCTGGTCCAGGTGTGAGTCTGGATACCGTTGTACAGAGTGGCGATCATAACAGCTGCAACGGCCATAGTCTATGATAAAGATGAGCACAACGCGAAGAACAAGCACGACGAAGCGACTTACGGTTGAGAACTCGTAGATGTAGACAGCATAACCATCCGAGCGAGAGGTGGAGGTGAAGTAGGTGTAGAGGAGAAGGAAGAAGACAACAGTCGCCTATTCAAAGCTGTCAGGGACCATCCAGGAAGAAAAGAGAGGTCGCTTGAACGAACCTGATAGAGACCATCAAACATGTAGATGAGGAACAGCTTCATGGTGAAGTATTCTCCTTCACGAGAATGACGGTAGAGCTCGGGCAGGGCCATGAGGACATGATCGTCAACAGGTCTGTCGAAGAGACCCATGACAATGACAGGAGCGACCGTGAAGAACGAGTTCCAGAACAGCACGTAGGTGTACTCAAAGACGCTGGAGAGAATGATACGTCAGCACAAGAGCCAGGCTGATGCGGAGGTGGGAGACTTACTATTGAGAACTCCAGGCGCAGTAAATCTGGAACCACCAAAGCACGCCAATGTTCACGATGACCTTGTAGAAGAAGTTGACGATCATGTTGCCGTTGCGACTGTATGACCAGTGCCCGTGGACGAGCAATAACCGTTTCAAGAAGCGGAACTGAAACGATAGCAGTCAGTACATCTGAACAATACCTCCGCATGAAAGCAACCCACCTGAGCAATGGCGTAATCCGACGAGTTGACAGCCTGCAGACCCTCTTCTCCAGAGATACCAACACCAACATCCGCAGCTTGGATCATACTGACGTCGTTGGCACCGTCACCGATAGCGAGAGTCATACTGCCAAGACCATCCTTGACGAGTTTGACGATGAGAGCCTTTTGGAGGGGTGATACACGACAGCAGATGACGGCTTCGCACTGCGTCGCGAGACGCAACAGCAAGTGCTTGTGTTGTTCGTCAGAAAGAGCCTGCAGAAAAATAAGAGGTCAACGCATGCACTTTTGACACGAAAAGAGAAAAGAGAACGCACATATTCCAGAGCAGCACCGTCGATGACCAGCACAGTGCCTCCTGGCCTTTCACCATTATCCCTGCCCACGATGTCCGTCACGCCCGTGTTGACTCGCTGAAGCGGATACTGTCCATGTGGGTTCGACGTCGTCTGCATGTTCTCATGGATCCGCTCGTCCTTCAGAATGTTACTCTCAGGGAAGAACTCCTCCACCGCACCGAGCATCTGGGAGTAGATAGGTCGGCTATTGGGGTCGTCTCCACCACGGATGATGATGATATTGTCTTCCCGCCCGATGAGATTCGTGCTATGGCCGATCGCTAAAAACCCACCAGATCAGCAACGCCACACGAAAAACAACCTTTTAGGCAGGATGGTACTCACCGATGGCTGTCTCGAGCTTGTCACCGGTCAGGACCCAGATCTTGATCCCGGCAAGTTTGAGATCGGCAATGGTGTCAGGCACGCCGTCTTGAAGACGATCCTCGATCGCCGTTGCACCCAATAACCTGAGATCATGCTCCAGTTCTCCAGAGACTGCGAAGACACGCTCTTCACGCTCGTCGAGGGCGACGGAGGCTTCGGCGTACCGTTGCGCCCATTGCGAATACTCCTCGTCTACAGTTGTTATCATCGTAAGTAAAGGAAAAACAGAAAGCAATTGAGAGAAGGAAACATACCGGGTACGACACGGAAAGCCAACGTCAACGTCCTCAAACCCTCGCTAGCGAACTCAGCCAAGTGTTGCTCCGTCGTCTTCTTCAACTCCTCCCCGCCGGGCATGAGCCGCTCGAAGATGACGTTGTCCGCGCCCTTCGTGAGCAAGAAGATCCGCTTGTCGTCGTCTCCAATCTTCCGAATGACCACGCTCATGCGCTTGCGCGTCGAGTTGAACTCCAGCACGTTGAGAAGCTCGTACTGCTCGATGGCCTCAGAGAACGGCGTCGACAACGACAGAATGTCGCGGTCGCGTCCGCGGAAAATGAACCCGACGTCCGCTGCAGCCTGGACCAACGCCGCCTCGTCCGGCGACTGTGCCTTGTACTCGATCGCACCCGTCTCGGGGTCGACGCTCGTCAGCACCGTATGGCACAGCGCCAACGTCTGCCAGAACCCGTTCAAGTTGCGCGCGTGTGCTGAGTTGCCTGCGTTCTCGCCCGACGCCTCTTCGATGTCCTTCTTGAGCTCGGAGTCGCGGAACCGGCGGAGCACGCCTTCGGAGAGCTTGACGCCTGTCGCTTCCTTGGGATCGGCCACTGCGAGCTTGTCGACGGAAGAGACGGGGTCGGAACCGTTGCCGCCTGAAGAGGGACGAGAGCTGGATGCGGAGTCGGGACCAGAAGAGACCTTGGTGAGGTGTTCAACCGACATATCCATGCCTTCGACTTTGGTCACCTCCTCTTCGGATTCGTTCTCGGGTTCGGGGTCACCCCTGTACGCTTTTCCACCGATAGAGCACTCTTGGAAGACCATGGCGTTCTGCGTGAGAGTCCCCGTCTTGTCCGAAAAGATATACTCGATCTGGCCCAAGTCGTCCGACAAGTTCCAACTGCGCGCCAACGTCGGCTGGTCCGTCTTCTCATAATACATCTCCCGATCGAAGTAGATGAAGAGCGCCTGGACAGTGCGGACACCCTCGATGGAGATGTACAGCGAGATGGGGACGATGTTCTGGAAGGTGATGAGGGCGAAGATGAAGGTGATGAGACCGTTGATGTGCGGGTTGTCGTCGTCTTGCGTGGCCATGAACTCCCAAGGCGCGTTCCGGTCGAAGTTGCGTTGCTCGAGCACGGCGTCCACAATACCGAGCACCATGCCCATGATTGCGAGGATGGTCAGGTTGATGAATCTACGGTGGACATGTCAGCGGTATGGATAGGGGCTGAAATACGGGCACTCACACTTGCGGGTTCATCTGCCGCTCGACCTTACTCCGCTTACTCGGGGTGTTGCCAGAGTTCATGACGATCTTGGTGTCCTGGCCGGTGAAAAGCACGACTCCAATGACCCAGCCTGTGTTGCGGAGGACAGTACCACGGAGGAGCATGTTCTGGATATCGATCGGGTACTTATCATCCTCGCCGAGTACGAGCGCAGCGTTGAGCTTGTACAAGTTGGTGTCGGGTCGGTCACAGTCGACGCGGAAGTCGTTCCTGGGGTTTGCGCACTCGGCGGCGTACCGGAAATGTGTCAGCTGAGGCACCGCGCTCCTCGACTTCAAATTCGTCTCTCCATCCAAACTCTTCGTCTCCACGAACGCGACGTTCTCCTCTTCCGACGTCGCGCAGATCATCACGTCCGCCGGGATCGCCTCGTTGTCCATGATCTTCACGAAATCGCCCACTTGGATGTTTTCCCATGTAGTGAGTCGCCAGTGCGGGCGCGAATCCGAATGATGCCTGTGCAGGATCCCGCCCTCGCCCGTCAGCAAGCCATGATGGTGCTCCTCCGATTGCGGAGGCGGCTGTGCCACATCCGCGTCGTCGTACTCGCGCCCACTAAAGTCCTCGTACTGCGGATCGACTGGAATGCCCTCCGGCGGTGCTCCCCCCGCCAACATCTCGACCTCCCCTGACGTCCCCTTGCTCCTCTTCGTCGACGCGCCTTTTTTCCTGCGGAACCGGGGCACGAAGCCTTTCATGAACGTCTTGGTCTTGGGCTCCATGGGATTCGTGTTCACCCACTCCTCGCCAGCGAGTACGCGGGTGAGGGAGTAGTTGACGGCGCGATCGGACTGGTGCCGCTTGATGTCTTCGTATCCATCTTTGATACCGGTGATACCGATGACCACGATGAGCGGGAGGATAACGAGACCGGGGGAGACGGTGGAGAATATAGAAAAGAACTGCATGATAGCGATAGCAAGGAAGAAACTGTGGAGAAAACGTGGTCAGCAAAAGTGCAGTGAAACGAGAGGCCGAGTGTGCCCGCCGGGATCGCACAGCGCGTTAGCATTCCGGCACACGGACAGGGGAAGCGAGATGAAAAGATGCAGAAGAGATGGAAGAGCAAGAGAAGAGAGCTGTTGAGCGATTCGGAGACACCAAACATCGCGAAACGATGCAGAGTGGAGGGATTGCGCACGTACGCCGCCGTGCCCGAATAGGACAGGGGATAGCGAAAGCGAGAGTGCAAGCGATGCCAAACAGGGAACAGGCACGCAGATCGCTTCGAGCAATGGCAGCGAGAAGTATGACCGCATACGCCGCCAGAATGAAATGAACAGGGACGAAGGATGGACGCAAGGGAAGAAGGACGAGAAGGCGGAGACGTCACTCACACATTGGCTATCCTCCGAAACTGCTCCAAGAGATTCCTGGGGACGAAAGTGACGACGGTGTACTTGGAGGTGATAACCTGGTTGGTGGTGTAGAGGTGCTCCTTCTTGATGCGCTGCTTCTGGTCGTAGTAGTCGGCCGGGAGAGGCTGATGGACGAAGACGGTGCGTGGGGGAATGGCATGCCGCTTGCGGGAGAAGAGGGACTCGACGTTGAAGTCGGCGAGCTTGTTGTACCAGACCGCGATGCGGTGGAAGGGCGACATGGTGGAGTCCACAGGGGACGTCGATGAGGACGTCGGGACAGACGGTGAGGAGAGCTAGGACAGCGACGACAGCAACGGCGAGAAGAGGAGGGAGGGAGTAGGAGGGCACATCCGGGCTGGGACTACTTCAGCGGCGGCTGACTGGAGAAGAGGGCGGGTGTGTGAGCCGTGTGACTCTCGGATCGCCTCCCATGACACACCAAAGCTGACTCATCTCCCGACGCTCTCTCCACGCCTCTTCCCACGCGCCCGTCTCTCGCTCTTCGTCCTCGTCGCTCTCCTCGTCGTCGCTGCCCGTCCACTGCTCGTATCTCTTTCACAAACACGCGTCGCAGTCTCTGCCAGTCCATCGCCCTCCAACCCTCCACTCGCATTCCGACAGATCCCGCCAGAGACCGAGCTCGGACATACCGTGGCTGACTAGCACATGTCATGACAAATCGGGAGTAGCAGCGTAGCCTCCCCCGCCTCCTGTCCCCATCCCCGCCCAAGTTTATACTCTGGCGTCTACCCGTGCGTCGGCGAGCAATACCATACGCTGCTTGTCGCCGCTGTTGTTTTCTTCTTGCTACTCGTCCGTCGTCTGAAGTTGCAGTTGCGCCTCGTCTGTCCTCTCGGCCTATGACGTACCCTCGCCTAAAGTCCACTCGGGTCGGATTCGGATCACAAAAATGACCATCTGCAGCCACGCAATCCGGCATCTCCTTCGACCAACCGTGACGTCGTCTCGGCCGTTCCGAGTCTCTGCAGCTGCACTGTACTCTTAGTGCACTCAGCACAACTCCTTCCAACATGCAAACGACACCACGACTGCGCGTTTGGATTATGTGGGCGACGACACTGCCATCTCGATCATCTTGCTCTCGGATACATTTCCCTCTTAGGGCTCTTACGCGCAACGGACAATTGAAATATTGGGCGATCGGAGGCAAACTCGTTGGCCTCGGGCTATACTCCCGATCGCTCGGCGACCTAATCTTACAAGTCAAGTTCTTCAATGTGCTGTGCACTCACCCACCGATACACAGCTCGAATCGCAAACCCTTGGCAAACAAGATCTCTCTCTGACCAGGAGGGCGAACCCTTGCAAAAGCATGTGCCTCCGCGCCGTCACGGTGGGTCGTGGTCATCCCCCGTGTTCTCCGATCGGTAGTCCTCCGGCTCGCGCGGAAAGGACGCGTCCGCGTCAAGGCCAGATCGCCAAGTACGAGCCTTTCATGACGCCTCCAAGAGTGCGTACCATGCATCCACTTCCTGCCCAGTGCCGTCTGGGGGACCAGCACGGTCACCCGCGGGGCTGCGCGCAGCAATAGATCTGTCACATCACTGATTCGCTGGAGAAGACGCACCGCGCACGCAAAGTCACTCACACGAACTGCTTATGGGGAAATAGGACACCACCTCTTTGAGCTCGAGTGGGGGAGGCAATGCGACGCGTTCAGAGTGGCAAGAATGACAAACGGTCGTTCTCGACGGACGATGACGCACGCCCTTCGGTCAATCGGTATACAACACTTTCGAGCCTTGATGCTTTCCAAATCGATATAGTACTTCCAGTTTAGTCGGACAACTTGTGCAACGGCAATGACAATGACAGATTGAAAGATCTTGGATGTTCGCGTCATCATACCTATCATTTTTTCGGTCTACTGACCAACGAACTGTTGGTCATTTCTGCGAATGATCCAGTATATTCATTTCTGTTCTGACGCTACCACAAGACTTCGAGCTTCGAGCGCAAGCTTGCGTGGCCGTGGAGTGCGAACTTACCGTAACAATCACAGAATAGAGTGTATTCGCAACCCCCAGCGCCGGGCAATCGGCATATATAGAATCTACACCCAGGACCTGCGTTTTGGGTGAAGATCTGCTCCACTTGGTTGCGAGAACTTTTGGGAGCGCTGGGGCTGCGAATACACTCTAATGTTACGACCTTGCATCCCGTAACTTAGAAGCTTCGTAGTTGTGTGCCTCGAGTACCGTCGGAAAATGCCGCACTTGTACAGTACGCCACTTGTCGCCAAGCCCCAGTTTGCACCTCGACGACGACTTCTTCTCTCTTCATCGTGAACTCCCTCAGTTTTCAACCTCTTTCTTCCTCATGTCCTCCATACCGCAGTGTCACCCCGATGTGCCCTCGTTAGGCTCTCAGAGCTGCACCCATCACCCAGGAACATCGTCTTCGTGCAGCTTCGTGCCTTCGGTTCTTCACCCGATGACTGGTCCCTCATCGATTTGATATGCTCCGAATCACTGCTCGTCACTCTCGGAGAGCGTATTACCCCGCCTTGCCAGGTTGACGAACACCATCAACAAGCTTCGGGTTCAGCTTTGGACGCCATGATGCATACTCCCTGCAGCGGCGGTCATCAGAGTTGGAAGGACGGCGGGCACTGCGAGCTTCCATTGGCATCACGGTCGTCACAATGACGGCGCCGCCGGAAGTGAGTCTCCTCGTCGTCACCAGCCGTTGTCGTCATAGCTGTCAAAAACACTTTTGCACTGCAAAAGTGTTTTTGACAGGGGACCTTCCCTGAGGTGGGAGGTGTTCTTTCGAAGTTCAACTTCTGAGTGCTTCGATCGCTCGTGGTCCAGGCGACGCCACTCGACGGCGGGTTTGTCTTCTCAAATTCTACCGTCTTTGGTCAAGTCACTTACGAAGCTTCTCTTCCAGTGACTCGCTCTCTCGTTCTCTTCTGCGTACAACTTCCTAGCGAGTCCCGTCGTACGTACGCCCTGCGACAATGGAACGTGTCTTCACTTCCAATTTCCTTTTTAAGCTCAACGTCTGGTACCGAGACTAGCCCTGCGACATGGTGATCCTTGCAGCAACCGGCCGGCCTTCAGCAAATCTGTCTTTAAGCCGTCTCGCTCACCACCCATCAGCCAAGCCAAGTCGCGTTGTAGAAGTCAGGGACGCGCGCACTCTCATCGACCCGATAGAGTCGAGGGACGACGAGACACGAAGCTGGTCTTCAGGTCTTTCGATGTGAATGGGAAGATTGACGAGTCTGCAGGTCGTTTGTTCGACATCGTTGGTCTGCGTTCAAGGGATTTAATTGTCCAAGGGCACTGCATCAGCTTGACAGCGCACGGGTCACATCTTTTAGCTACGCCAACTACATCTTGTACGTCCTCCCTAATGATTTTGCTATACATGAGTCTCATCGGCTCAAAGTGCATGTGTGATAAAGGTGTCTTCAGGGACATTTTCTTGACCGCCTACCATCCTACCATAGGTATCAACGGGTTCAAGCCCAGCGTTGCAAAGCGAGTGTCCTAGTCAATATCTACGGCCCTCACTAGACGATGATCATCTCGTGGAATGCGGTGGTGAAATACGACGGAGAGAGGCACAAAAGCTGACGAGGCAACGGCGGGGCTGAGGGTCAGCCTGAGCGTGGCAGACGACGTTCCGCACCTACATAGCGACCCGTTCGCCTATTGTTGGGCGCATCACAGCTGTCTTGTCGATCCCGCTGTTCAGTCATACGGTATGTACGCGCTCAAATTCTTTCACTGCGGTTTTGCTCAAGCGTATGTTATCGACAGCGCGATGCTTGGTAGCGAGTTTGGTTTATCGAGCTGGTCGATGCTGCTCAATAGAAGTGGAAACTATCCTGTCACAGTTCACAGGCGAAGGCTTCAAGCTGTTCAGACCGTGCAACACGCGCAGGGACATAATCACTTGCGTATTCCCGTCCGTGATGGTGGCTTCGAAGGTGATCGTTCGAGCTGCATCATCTCCCCGAGCCGGGAGAAGCCAAGCCAAGCAGCAAGCCTGGGTGTTTTCCATGGTGGCAGGGTAAACTCTTCGGGAGTGGTCAGCTACTATAAAGCAGGCTTGCATGAATGCCGGTTCCCTCGTTCTCTTTCTACACTGCGTTCAGCTGGTCTGGTCGTACTTGTTGTTTCAACCCTATCATATTTTAATTCCTCGGCTTCGCTCTCTTTGCTTTCATCTTCTCCGCGTTGCTTTGACTTTTTTTATGATTATGTTCATCTCAAAATCTCTTCTAGCAGCTTGTGCTCTTGGTAAGGTCCATTACGTCTCCCTCGCTTCTACCACGTTGCTGACGTACATATAACACACAGCAGGTGTAGTTTCAGCTACCGTTCTTCCAATTCGTCGTATTCCCTTCGACGGCCAGTACATCCACCCCGAAAGCTCCAACAAAGCCGTTGAATGGTGGTGGGGGCAGGCCATCGGGACACCCATGGGCAACAATCCTCCACCTACACTTCAATTCTTGTTCTATCAAGGTATGTTCGCATGTTTTGTTGAGATTGTCTCCTGAACTTGTGTATCAGGGTACCCAATCCAAGTGGGACCGAAGAACGCCTCTCAACCGGAATACTACATGGACATCCACGGGTTCTTCCCTAACGGAACCAACTTCGCCCTCACCATCCCCGCCGACAGCGGGGTCGTCACGAAGGGTTCAGGCGAAGAGGTCAACGGGAAGTGGGGGAGTGTCGGCAGCTTCCACACGTCCAAGGATCTGCGTACCTTCGCAGTGCAATTCGAGGCAGCGAAGTATGGCTTGACGGGATCGGTCACTCTGTCGTCCACTGGCAATGCCGCTCATCACTTTGGGTGCAATACCACGCATGGACCGTACTTTTCGTCTGCGGTGAAGGGCCAGAAGAGCTTGAGCACTGCGGAGGACTTGCTCTTCAATAAGCTCGGATGGGCGACTACTATTCCCGGTGCGTGTCTTGTGTACTCTTTCTCGAGCCCTCGGTCTTACAAAGTGGGCATTCTTAGGTGGAAATGCTCAAGTGGCAGTCAAAATCGGTGATACGCAACTCTCCTTCACCGGTGCTGGCTACCACGACGCCAACTGGGCACCCGCTCCGCTCAACAAGATCGTTTCAAGTTGGAGCTTCGGTTCTGCGCAAGTCGGGCCTTACGATTTGAGCTACGTCCTCGCACAACCGCTCGGCTCCAGCAACCCACGCGTCCTCAACACAGGCTACCTCTCCCGCAACGGCGTCGTACTCCAAAACCAATGCTCTGTCAACGGTACAAAGACTAAGGACATGAGCCTGATCAAGCCGTATGGGTCGCAGATGCAAGCAGGGGTCACCGTGCCGAAAGGATACGTGATCGAGTATGTGTTGGCGAATGGGGAGTCGTTCTCGTTCAACTTGACGTCGAGTGGGGTCAATCCGAGCCAGAACATCTACCATCGGTGGGTGGGGACGGCGGTGGGCGGGAAGAAAGGAGAGAAGCCATTCGAGGGGTCGACTGTGTTTGAATGGCTCAATCCTGGGTTGGTTCCGTACTCGCCTGTAAACTAAAGATGAAGCTTCGATGAAGTACCAGAAACTCCATATTTCATTGTGTGTACCTGCATGTCTTTATGTTGCCATGTAAGTAACAATAGATTATGGTGATAGTGACTGGTAGCGAATGGGATGTCCGAATTTTCATTTGACATTTCACACGAATCGTATTCGGGCGACGATGCAGACGAGCTAGAAGTACACATGATACCTTGTCAACAAGACTTGATACAACTATAACTTATTCCTATTCCATCCTCCGCAATACTATGAAGTTCGGCTTAGACCCTACGCAGAGTACGGGCCAATCTGATTCCTTCCCAACCCTATTTGCGCCCTCACAAGCTCGAAATTCAAATCGTTGGCACAGATCGGCAGCGCGTGCCATTTTTGACTGATCCTGTCTCCCGTGTCTTCCTGCATGTTCTCGTCGAACATCCCATCGATCAACACACTCTGCTCCCGGGCCCACGTCAGCACAAAGTCGAGCGCGTACTCGACGCGGCCGCTTTTGCGGAGGTACGGCGCTGCCTCGGGGTCGGTGGCAGCAAGTGCGCGGATTCGGTCGAGGATGGGGACGACATCTTCAGTGCGGCAGGCGACGATGATGTCCGCGAGGACGGCGCGGAAACCTTCGGCGAAGGTCCTGTCGATCTTAGGCCAGAGGTGGGGTGGCACGAAGTCGAGGCCAATCGACCCATTGATCGACGATGTACTCATGATTACGCCTTGCTTCGTGCCTATAAGAGTTTCTTCGTACATATCATAGCACACTTCTGCTTGACCTGAAGAGAAATTTGAGCTGAATGATCGACGCGCTACACGAAGGACTCACTCAGCATTCTGTACCGGAAACGAGGACTGAACCATCCCTCAGTGCACCTGTTGCACGTACATCCCCATCGCTTCTGCTTAATGTACTCCGTGATCGTACCAACGTCCTCGCCCATCGCTTTCCTCAGCGTATATGCGCACTGCAGCGGCAAATCGGGATACGGCTTTTGGACTTGCCCGAGCATGGCCTCTCCGAACTCCACGCCACTCCGCAAAGTAAATTCCAAAGCCTCGAGTGGAGTCGTCCCATTTGTGTTATCTCTCCTGTTCAGGTCGGATTGCGTGCCAGCGATCTCCGGCTTCAAGAGCGTCTCGATGGCCAATTGGTTCACGGCCACAGCGGCGACGTGGAGAGGAGTGAGGCCGTCGGGGTTTTGACTGTGGACGATGTCCGGATCGTTCGCGTGGACGAGAGCGATAAATTCAGCGATGGGCATCCGGCCAGGGGGCAATGTTGCACCACCTCCTCGAAGCGCGATAGGAGTGTTTGCAGCGATCTCGCGGTGCAGAGGGAACGGGCCACCCAGGTCGCTGCCTCGGTCCTCTTGCATCATCATAAACTCGTCCAAGGAGCGGATATTATCTTGAGGGTCTTCGATGTCGCTGTAGCGTTCGTAGTATGTAGTTTTGACATCGTCCTTGGCTACGAGTTTGCGAGAGGGGTGGTCGGGATCCTTTGAATAACCTAAGAACACCGTTCTGCCGATGCGGCGGAAACCATTCTGGATGGAGGTCAGTATGTTGTATCTGTTGAGGGAGAACATGCACGCACTTTGTAGAAAAATGCCTCCACTTTCTCCTGGAGCTCTGCTCGCTCAGCTGTGTTCAGAAAGCGTGGGTCGTCAGGGCTGGGCCATGCAATGACAAAGTCGCCTTTCATGACATATTTGGAGTTGAAGAGCTGCTTCAGGGCCCACCCTCCCAGACCTTTGTGGCGGTACTACAAACACGAGATCAGCGAAAAACTCGTTATCGACTGATGTGCGGGCGCACCTGTGGTTTCACCTCAACCTTTTCCACATAGACAATCGTGCCCTGATTCAGCTCGTCGCCGAAACATCCGGAGCCTTTATGGTAGTCGTTCTCGATGAATTCCGGCTTCAAGATACCGTTTTTGTCGAACAGCTTGACACCGAACTTCTGTAGCTCGTCCGACTCATCGTCCATGGTAGCGAGGAAGGAGCCACGGCATTTGCGGCGGAAGATGCGAAAGGCTTCGATAGTGGCAATGCCTTGCACCTCGTCATCTTCGTCGTCGAACATGTCGTCGTCCTCATCGTCCTCATCTGTCCCTGCCGCTCTCCGCTCCTGTCTTTCGCCTGCCTCCTTGAGTCGGGCTTGTTGATCAGTTTTGAGCTCGACCACGAGACGCAAACGCGAGACCGCCGGGTTTTCGTAAGACTTGTCGGTGAAGCTCACGACACAATCTTCGAGATTGAAGTTTGCAGCTGCTTGTGGCATGATGGTGGTGAGGGCCGAAGAGGGTGATCACTGTGGTTGGTGTTTAGCACCTTCTGTCTAGGGTCTTTATACAAGGCGGAAGCATCCTCACTTCGCGACATAGGGGCATGGGCAGCACCAGGCTTCCGAACGCGCTTCCATGTTTCGTCGCGTCTCCGATGCAGGAGGAGTGAACGCCTTGCACAGTGAGCGGACACGTCTTGTCGATGTGGTCCACGATGACGGGACGAATTCGGGAAGAGAGCAGGGCGCCGGCGCCTGCAGAAAATTTGTGCTCGGCTAGGCTAGGCTGACCCGGCCATCGTTCTTCCTACTCTCATCTTCTTAGGATTACGCTCCTTCACACAACGTTCGGCATCGCTACGCGAAAGTATTGACAGTCAATGCAGATGTTCCTCTACATACTTATTTCCTTCACCAAACGGACGACATGCTGGAGAGACTTCTGACACGGGCCGGACAAACCCTCGCAATAGAGACAACGTGATGGACGCTGACTGCACGGCGTTGGAAGGTCCCGCCATTCACGCCTTTCTCTCACAACTATCATGGCGTCGCTGTGGTCGACGGTATTGCTATGGGGCGCAGCGTACGCTATTTGGAGGTCCTACAAGATATTCACGGCACTTAAGGTACGTCTCTCTTCTCTTTCCCGCTTCCGAAGCGAGTCCTGACAAGTTATGATAGACCTTCAAGCAAGTCCCTAAGCTATATTGTGTCGTCGACCCGTTGAGCATTCTGGGAGGGTTTGTCGTGCCGAGAGGATGGTGGAATCCCGGCTCGTACATCACATGGGGCAAAACTGATGCTCGTACGCATATCCTCTACTGTCTCCACCTGCTATGTTCACTGACTGATTCTGTACAACAGTGTATGCAAGGCGCAATTCCGAGACAATTGCGCTCATACCCATATTCGTCGGCGATGCTATGTTGCTGTCGTCATCTCCGGAAGCGTCCAAGGACATACTGAACGAACCCGCTGTCTGGTTGAAGCCGAAGAGGATTATGACCCTCGAGTGCGTGTTCATCTCAATTCATATGCTGGGGAGTGTTCACGTTGTTATATGTAGTCTCATGGGCGAAAATGTCGTCACTTGTAATCCTCCAACATGGAGGAAACATAGAAAGATCGCCGCGCCGGCATTCGACAATCAGACGTCAGTCATGTCCCTGCTCTTGTGCAACCAGGCTTCGGCTCATTACCTGAATTCAGGTTTGCCAATGTATGGGAGGTCGTTATCCGAGCATATTACCAGATGATTGCCACCTCGGATTGGAAGTCGGAGGGACAGGTGTTCTTCACTTCATTCAATGGAGTTACGACACGGGTGAGTGTGTTTCTGTCAATCTATCAACTTATTGTCACTGAGGCTTGTGCTAGCTTGCCCTGCTAGTCATTGCTGCCTGTGGATTCAACATTCAGATTGACTGGGAGAAAGACAAAGCAGCGACTACCAACCTAATCGACGAGACTGTTGTGACAGTTAGCTCTCATCTCCTGGAACGCGCCTTCGTCCCTCGGTGGTTATTCGCAGTGCTCCCAGCGTATGCCTCCTTCTCTATGAATGTCTGCTTTACCTGACTACGACTCTTCAGTTTGAAGCCGATCGGGAAAGCTTACGAGAGGTTCGAGAAATTCCTACACGACGAAATTGTGGCAAAGAAGATCGAACTAGCGAGGGACATCAAGCTGGACGGCGCGGTCAGTAATACCAACAAGAACGTGTTTGGGCGATTTGTCGCTGCTAGTGAGAGGGAGGCCGGACAGAGTTTGGATACCTCCCAAATCGCAGGCAACCTTTTCATTTTCCTTTTTGCCGGTGTACGTGCGTTCCCATGAGCGATTCACCACAAGCTTTGCTCATCGACGAGTACATATAGCATGAAACCACAGCACATTCTTTGGTGGTCACACTCGCGTTTCTAGCCAGCTACCCGGAAGAGCAAGAGCGTATTCTCAATCACATCCATTCTGTAATAGGAGATTCTGAGCCTGTGAGCCGTCTCACTTTTCTGCTGCGTTCGAACTTGTCAGCTCAAGATTATCTGCTAGGTGTACGAACACTACAGCGCTCTTGTCCCCGTACTGCATTGCTTCTACGAGGCGATCCGCTTGTATCGTAAGCCAGTTCAATTTCACCTTCGTACTTCATTGCTCATCCATATGCTTAGCTCCAGGCTGGCTTACAATGCGCGAACCTGCTACAGATGAGGCTTTGCAAGCGCCTCATTTGACAGCTACTGGCGAAGACTTGGTTGTTCCGAAAGGGACCGTCATAGTTCTCGACACCATTGGTGCATGTGAGTTATTCACCCGATGATCATCTCGAAGGCTCACTGACTGCTGTTCCTCCAGGCCGCAACCCTCGTCACTTCCCGAACCCGGACGCATTTGTTCCTACTCGCTG
The DNA here is from genome assembly GCA_004332605.1 of Steccherinum ochraceum. Classification (NCBI taxonomy): domain Eukaryota; kingdom Fungi; phylum Basidiomycota; class Agaricomycetes; order Polyporales; family Steccherinaceae; genus Steccherinum; species Steccherinum ochraceum. The sequence goes on from RWJN01000066.1 coordinate 86,028, forward strand.
GGCAGTCTCCGAGGACCCAGCTGCTCCGCTGCCACCATCCATGGACACCTTCCTCGCATTCTCCTCAGGTCCTCGTACATGTTTGGGCAAGAAGTTCGCTTCTGTGGAAGCCGTCTGCTTTTTGACCCTGCTGTTGCGCGATTGGAAAGTAGAGCTCAAGCTTGAAGAAGGCGAAACTGTGGATGATTGGCATAAACGGATCTTGTATCCGAAGCTCGAGATGACGTTGATTACTGGTGAGTATTTTTGAGAGGAGTGGCGTAGGCCTCTGCTGACTGTCTTTCACAGGCGATGTTCCCCTTCTCTTTACCAGACGAGTCAAAGAATGATTTGGGTCGCTGGTGTATTTATCCGAGCCTGTCAATGAGCGACTGTACAGTACGTTCCGGATGAGCGCTTGTGGCGAGTCACTTCACGCCACTTCTTATGAGTAACAAGTTGAAAGGCTCTTTCAGCTTCATTCTCTATGAATGAGAAACCCCCCTTGGCGGTTGCCAAGGTACCGACTCGCATTTTCTTTGAAGGAAAGGCTTCATTCTTGTCATCTCGCCCTATAAAGCTGGTACTTACGGTGGCCCATGGGAGACCAATCCCGACTCCATTACTTCTCGCCATGTCGTTCGTGGCGTTTCAGATGCCCGCGCCCTTCCAAGCACTCGCGTCTTACCCCACTCTACATAGCATGGCTTTCTTGCCTCTCTCGCTTCGTCTCAGTATCGTATCACTCACAACTTTCCTCTCGTCTATCCTGGCAAGCGGGCGAGCTCTCGCTCCTGGTTTTGCCGCCGTACTGCTCTTCGCCCTGTGGAGTGCGTACGTGACAAAGAAGGACATTCTCACTTGCACTGTCGTTGTCAAGGCTCGCGACACACGTCGTAAGACTTCGAGGGCTGCGGCCCCCTTAGCATCCAAGGACCGCCGTCCTTTCAAGAGCGAGGCAGCATTGCGTTCGCTCAAGCGCGCCGTGGCAAACGTTGTCAAATTTTCAACGGTACGTACATGAGTCTACTCTTTGAGAGACACGAGTCACTGATATTATCACAACAGATCCGCCGTCCTCAATTCGTCTCTCCTCGACGGAGCTCTCGTCGCCGAGCTGAAGCTCCATCGTCGACCGCGCGAGACACGTATCTCAACCTCCTACGTGAAGAACTCGAGTCGGCTCGGAAGAACGCGACATTTTACATGGATGCTCACCAGAAGCAAGCAGCTTCTGCTGCTCAAGCATCCGCTACCAATGTCATTTTGGCACAAAACTTGCACAACGCTCTTTCCGACCAGGCAGCTTCTCAGGCCACGATCGTACAGCAACGGGCACGGATTGAGGAGTTGGAAGCGATGTGGAACACCCGGGAGGTGGATATGGAGGTCGACCATTCGGCTGCCAGTTCTTCAGGGCTTGAATACGCGGATCCTCCTGGAGAGGAAGTCGAAGCCGTCATAGAAAACGAAGCTGATGGTGCAGCTGAGTATACCGAAGAGACTGAGGAGGAGGAAGCGGATGAGGTGGTTGACGTGAGTGCATGCATTTTATTCATTACTCGCATGAGTTCTCATAACCACTCTAGCGTGTCAATTCTGTCGTGGAGCTCATCATGCAGGAGCAGTACGCTGCTCAAACTCATGCTGAAGCTGCTATTCGTGAGCATGTTCAGCGCTACGAAGAGACCATCGTCGCTCTCCAAGAGGAGCGCGATGCTGTTGAGAATACAGCAGACGGGCTACGTGCACAACTTCAGGAACGGGACGATCGCATCGTTCAGCTTGAGGACGAGGACAAGAAGTCCAATGAGCGCATCGTGCAGCTCCAAGAGCAACTTACAGAGGACGTCGCTGTCACAGAAGATCTACGGACGGAGATGCTCTCATTCGTCACCAAGCTGTCCAACCGGCAACTCACAAGGAACGTGGATTCGCATCCTCGTGTCGCTTCATCCACTCGACGTGCCTTCACCTCATCTCCTCTTGCACGGCCACCTACACCAGAACCCGTGGAATCCGACGCATCGACGTCACAGTCTGCTGAAGGCTCAGATAACGAGACGGACGATATCGATGTGGACCGCGGCCACTCGCAGGTTGCGACACGTGCCCCTTCAGAACCGTTGACTGGAGAGGAACCTGAGGATACAACGTACTAATACGGACCGCTAGGACACATACCGGACATTGTTTTTGTATTGACATAGATTACTTTCTCCCTACTGTCGAACTATACCCATGCTTGATGTACTGCTTCGAATTTTTCTTCAGGCAGCCTTGCGCTGTAAACAACAACCACGCGTGACGCTTGTACGACGCACTTTTCCCACTATCATTGGCTATGGGCTGCGGCAAGAACATCTTAGAATCTTAAGATGATTCCAATGATATCAGCGTTGATCTTACACCTTTCTAACCTCCCCTGCATGTCTACACCGTCAACGACAGTAACCCTCGCGCACAACGCGTTAGAGAGATTGCACTTTTGATGGGCTCAGCGCCATTCCGTCATCGTGTAAACTCTATGTGGGATCCATACGTGTAATACATTGTTGAATATGAGTTTTTGAAGTGTTCATACGTTCCCTTTGTGACGTTCGAGTCGTAATCGATATGAAGGCCAGTCTAGAGAGCGTCTAAGTCATTTGACGCTGGACACTTTCTTTGGGCGCGTTGCCCATAGCCACTATCATCATTTTGTTGCCCTCATATCACTTCAGCAGCCTCGTCCACAACGCGCACCTCATGGCAGACGGACACGCCATCGCAAGTCTGCTTCCTGCGGAATTCGCTCTGCAATCATTCACCCAGATCGCCTCTCTCTGGTCAAACTACGGAGATGTCTACCGACTGCATCTCACGCCTTCGATACCACCGCAGTCTCTACCAAGGACCCTCATTTTGAAATCCATTCACCCACCGTCTCTCATAGATACAGACGAATCCCATATCCGCAAGCTACTCTCGTACGCGGTGGAACGATGGTTCTACCACCACTACGCTTCTCGCCTCCCTGCAGAGGTGAAAGTCGCCCAAGCGTACGCTACCACGGCGGACGACGACGGAAACCTTCTGCTGGAAGACGTCTCAGCCGATTACCCGTTCCCTGCGAGAGGGAGTCTGGGGAAAGAGTCGACTTTGGCGGTGATGAAGTGGCTGGCGGGCTTTCACGCTACTTTCTTCAGAGTGAAGGTCAAGGAGAATCCGAGCCTGGTACCTGCTCCAAAGCACTGGAGAAACGAGACGGTGGAGGGTGTCTGGAAGAGAGGACTCTACTGGTATCTGGAGACCCGAAGGGAAGAGTTGGGGTGGATGGATGTCGATCAGCATGCCTTGCTGGTGCCTTGGGTTGAGAAGGTGCGGATGAATGTCATTCATTCTGATACATTGACAGTAGCTCGTGCTCGTCGCGATACAGGTGAACGAAGCCATCGACAGGGAAATACAAGCATACGGAACACTCGTCCACGGCGATGTCAAGGGGGCCAATATCATCTTCAGCCGAGATCCGTATGCGCATCGTCGAGGCAAGCAGAAAGTACAACTCGCATCTCAGGAAGACATTCAATGTGCCCTATACGACTTCCAATATGTCGGTCTCGGCCTCGGCACCCTTGATCTCGTCTACTTTTTGGCCACGTCCACCGAATCCAACCTACTTTCCGCTGAGATGGATCTACTGCAGTTCTATCATTCTCACTTCCTAGCGAGTCTACCCTCACACTTGAACTCCTCCAACACTTACCCGTTCAACACCTTCATTGACCACTGGGAGCTTGCCGTCGTCGACTGGTACAGATTTATGGCCGGCTGGGGTTTCTGGGGCAATGATGTCTGGATCACAAAGCGAGCAGAAGAGATCTTGTCAAAGTGGAATTCGAACCCTACTACATGGATCTTCAATAAATCATAAATCATAGCTCCATCGCATTTGCGATGCAAGGATGAAGAACATGCGGCGATCATCAATGTCATATCATACATACATACAAGATACAGATTGAATTACGAGTATCAGGACAGGTACTACTTACGAGATGTCAGTCTGACAAGTCCATATCGGACTCTTCGTCTATCACGTCCAGCTCAGCAGATGGCTGAGGTCCGATTGAAGCGCGAAAAGGTGATACAGGTAGGGTAGGACTGAGAGGAGAAGGATGAGATGAGGTCGCAGAAACAGGATTGAATGGTGGTAATGGTGGAGGGGCGGCGTCAGGATAAGGTGGTGGTGGCATGGGAGGGAGCGGTGGTGGTGGTCCGGATGGTGGCGGTGGTGGTGGCAGTAGTTCCCTTGCAAGGGAATTATCGGCAAGTGAATGACCGTCGTAGCCCTGCGTTGAGGGCGTGGCGTGCAGATCCGGGAGGCGGGAACCGTTATATACTGGCAGCAAGACTGACGAAAAGTACGTCTCTGGATACGACGCCCATCGCTGTTTGCTGTCAGATATCTCGCCTGAGTCCGAAAGTGTATCTGAACGGCTGTCTTCTGTCACTTGCTGCTCAGTATTGCCAATGCCGAATTCTTCATGTTCGTCCAGCGACGCGTCTTCTTCGTTGTTGACTCTCGTGAAGACACGATGCACTGGTATGCGAAGCTGTTCGTGAACCTCAGATTCACCAAATATCGCGAAGTCCATATCGTCAGAGCCTTCGGAGTCTGTGTCCTGGTCCCAGTTGATAAGGTCCCAGACGCGATGTCTCGGATCGCGAGGCCCAACCCAGCCTGGTGGATAGCCCCAATCTGCTATCCTGGAGAGCCACGGTACGTAGTTGCCCACATCGCCGTTGGCAATACCCAAAGCATCTCTGAGATCGTTGCCCCGGATATGACCTGGTTCGAATTCCTCCAACCACTTGACTCTCTGGGCTCTCCAATTTCTGGCCTCTCCGAACTGCCGTAGCCCAATGGTCGGATCAGAGCCCTTGAAGAACTCGTACAGCTGTCTGGACAGCGTGATGAGTTGTTGGTTGCGAGGCAGCGGACAAGCAGATAGTAGATGGCCTGTTTCTCCGCAATTGAAACAGCGAGGTCCATCTGACGTGATGTCCTTCATGACGGGATCACCTAGAATGCCTTCGTGGTGGACATCATACAGATGAACTCTACTCATAGATTCATCGTAGAGGGCATCCAACCCGTAGCGAGCTTGTGTATCGACATAGAACGATGACAAAGATGTCCCTACGTCGATGGCTTCTCCTCCGACTCCGATGCTTCCGTGTTCGACTGTGATGATTGAATCGTTTGGGAGTGATGCCATTCCTGCAAAGCGTCGAGAACAGGTTTCGACTCGATACGGCCTTTCGCAATCTCCTTGCCTTCGAGGTGGATAGCAGGTATCCAATATCGATACCGTCGGTACCAACGTTCTTGACCCGGTTCCAGAATGTTGACTTCTTGCAGCTCGAAGGTATGACGTTGGCGGGCTTCCTTCAGAATGACCTTGGCTCCCTGTGCGCAACAGTTCAACAACGCTAGTGAGTGACAGAGAAAGACCACAAGTTGGAAAGACTGACATCACAAAGTGAACAAGTTGGACTCGAGAAGAGCGTGACACGTGGAATGCGCCGGACCAAGGCTGCAGCCATCCAATTGCTCGTAGAGCTTATAAAGTATTTAAGATGAAGAAACTGTGGAACCCGATAAGAAAACATCCGTATCGCAGCATAATCGACTTACAGAAACGCCACAAACAGTCAAGGTCAGTCGAGTCGAGTCGACTCGAGTGGAAGGAGGAGCGGCGCCAGATCGAAAGCGTCGGCCGCGGGGCCGTCGCCGACTCATATGATAGACGCGTTGACAAACAGAGACAAACAACCACCCACAACGCGACGATATGAACCCCGCAGAAGACTGCTGCCTACCAAATTCCAGCCTACGGGCAACCCAAAATAAAACTAGACATATTTCTACTGCAATGCCTACTGCTATATAAAGGATGGCTAGACACCGGTGGCACGCAGCTCCAGGAAGTACAGTAGATTGTACTTTCCGCTACGATGAAGGGAATTGGTCTCATCACAGACTGTTGCGTCCAGGCAAGGTCCAGGGCAAGAGGCTTAGCCGCAATGCTTTTACTAAGTAAATCACTATGCTCTTTTCTCCACGGGAGAGCTCAATCGAAGCAGCAGCCCAGTCGAGGACGTAGAACTTGTACACTGAGTTGAAGAGGAAGAGAGACCTGGAAGAGATTGTCCGTCTAAGCTTGTGCTTGTGGTATTTACAGCACAGGAGACTGCTCTTGTGCAGAACTTGTTCAGTACTCAGTATGTACTCCAAACCGCAGAGGTCGTCGCTGTCTTTTCTCTCGAGACTCCAGTCCCGATGGTGATCATGATGCGAACGTGAGAAGACTATGACACTTAAACGGTTTGCCCGGTGCTTGACGCGCGAACCCGTTTCAGCGCCTTCCGTCAGTTCTTGCAGTTGGTTACCGTCTACGTTGTCGTCGCAGCAGAGGTCGTCGCTCTTTTCTTTATGACCTGGTTTTCTTCAAATCCTCAATGATTCTTCATGTCGATCCCGGACCCATCATGGAAGATCAAGAGTACGTGAAATTCCCTCACAGGTTCGCGAGCGCGCGGTTGTTGACACCTTTGAATGACTGTAGCGCGACCATGTCCCTTCTATTCGCAAGGACGCTGCCTCTTCTCTGACTCGTGCAACTTCCTCCACGACGCCAAAATCAAAGTCAAGTCGCCCGTCTACCAAATCACATCCGCATTCGATTCCCTCGAACATCTCGTCAGCCCACCCAGCATCCACGTTAGTGGTGTTGCTACACCACCTCAGCGAGTGTCTCTAGACGAAGTCGTGGAATCTCTTCGTTCGCCACCTCGGTCGCCGAGACTATCAAGTCTACTATTGGCACTTGGAGATGCGATTGAGTCTGATGAAGAGGGAGACTGTACGGAGGGGCATACGACCTATGACGAGCCGGACAGTTCAGGGGAGGATGTGGGCGGGCTTATGATGGGTCAGAGTTTTGAGGCAGAAGATAGTTCTGGATACCTTGAAGATGGAGACGAAGATTCTGCCTATTTGGCATATTCTGAGGGTGATACCCTTCCGCTTGCTGAGGTAGTCGCAAAAGAGACAGAACACGTTCAAGTGCGTTGCATGCCTGCTTCATCTATGGGTTTTCTAACCTACGCTGTACGTTTCAGGTGTTCGGTGACTCGCATGATCCAGCTGCAAATGCTGTTTCGTCTCCTACACACACCCACAGCACACACCCATCTCCCGTCTCCGGCAGGAACGTTGGAGATGAGACTGCAACAACACAGTCGCCCATCAAGCGTGAGTCTACTATTCGTCGGGACGAGGATGGTCTCCTGTCTCCCATTGAAATCAAGCTCGCAGCACCTCGCACTTCCGCATTGGAGTCTCTCGAACCGATGTGCCATCGAGAAGACTCCATCGACTCTGGGTACGCAGACAACTGGACTGGCCCCACTCCACTGGCCATCTCGCCTCCTCGGAGCGAGCGACGATTTTCGACGCTCAGCATACTATCATCTCCGTTTGGCACGCCCTCTTCTCGCGTGTTGTCGCCAACGTTTGTTCCGGCAGCGTCGTCAAGCTGGCCGACATCCACATTGTTCTCTGCCAAGTCCAGCGTGGCCGACGAGGCCGAAATTGCCGAACGTCAAGCGGCGGCGGGTGCTTTTATGAACGATTTAGACAGTCCTTCAGATTATCATCGGCGTAACAGCTCATCATCGCAAGGCAGCGCGAAATCTGGACCCGGCGTGGAGGACACAGTGCGGCCCCCTGTTGCTGATCCCCTTCATGACGAAGGTTTCAACGACTTTGTGTCTTCTACGAGTGAGGTCGTCAGGTCTACGCAGCTGGGTGATTCAGAGGATACCCAGCACCTCCATCGGTCGTTTACCGAATCTCCATCTCTAGGTCCAGCCTCGGCGATCGACACTGTATCTTCGCCTCTGTCATCAACAGCACTGGAGCCAAAGCAGACGCAATGGATAACAGCAGAAGTAGACGCGGAGGTGTCCATGGCCAAAGACATTTTCAGCAACACAGCAACTGGTGGAACGCCTTCTGACATGACCAGACGGCTTAGCATGAGCGCCTGGCATTTTGCAGAACCGGAAGAAACTCCTTTCCTTGCAGAGACGCCATCCCGGAGAAGCTCTGGTCGTGGAACCCAGATGTATTCGGGGTATTCTGATGCACTGGTCTTCCATGCTCGAGACCCAACTCAGGAGCATCCACCTCAGCGTGACGCCGATGCACCGGTCCCAGAGGAATCGTCGTTCGCATCCAACCCCACCATGTCAGAGGCATTTGATGAAGCCTATAATGCTACTGATTTCGCCACGTCGGAGGATCTCGAGGAGCCCTATGTTGCTGCGGAAACTACTGTCATAGAGGAGTCCTACATTGCCGCATATACAGTAGGATCGTCTCCGGACGTAGATCCCGACACAAGCGGAGAGGTGGTCTCGTCCAACGCACCATCCCCATTCTCTCAACCCCCCTTCGAGCATGCAATCCAACCAGGGCAGGTGTCGTTCTCTGAAGATGACGACTCTGCCACCAACCTCTACGAGGAGTATTATTCCTCGGTCCCCGTCTCTCCGACAGGATCTTATTCTTTCTTAGCTCACGCCCTTGACGACCGTTCCTTTGTTGCATCGACCCCGTCTAGCCGTGTTCCAACACCCTCTTCGTCTCGGGCCCCAGTATTCACACCTCCCGGCCAGGCCAGCCATGCATCACCGGATGTTCCCAATTTCTCCACTCCATTCAGACTAGACAGCGCACTCCCTTCACCTCATCTGTCACCTCCTTTCGCTTCGGTCATATCTCGACCTCCGTCGCAGCTTGGCTCTGCAAGGTTAACTTTGAAACCTCCGCCCTCACCCCCACTACCGGCCGAGTCCCCTTCTCCTATCGACCCTTCTAGGAACGGCCCTTCTTCAATCGACCCTTCAACAGTCGATCAACCAACGACCACCTCATCTACCAAAGTACCCTTTGGCTTCCGACATTCCGTGCGGGCACGTTCCCGGGAGCCTTCCATTAGCTCCATTCAAACCTTTGGAAGTACATCTTCACGCCACCGCCCTCCTGCCTTGGTTGGACTTGATCGACTCAACGACAATCAGAGCCGCAGTAGTTCGGCGGGTAGTTCGCACCATAGAGAGTCTCGTTTGCTTTCGCCTGAGCCTCGCGCGCAATCTACAAGTCCTAGAAGGCTCAAGCCCCTTCGTTTAGTGAGTTTGAACCGCTTCTTTTCCATGAGTCCTTAGGCTTATATCGACTTCCTCGCTCAGTCATTGATTTTGAATCCGTCGTCTGCTCCTGCTTCCTCGTCATCTGCTGCTGTTCCATCTCTCACCACTGCTACCACTGGTACGTGATTTACTTTCTGTCGCCTGTACAATGGCCTGATTCTCTACTAGCATCATCTCGTACACCGTCATCTCCCACTGTATCATCGGATTATTCTATCTCTAATAATCATCTGGTGAGTCTCCCGCATCTCTATCAGATGTGCTTATACTCACGTTCTTCTAGCTCATGTCTCCTCGATCTGCAACCATACCCGACCTCGATACCCAAGTCGTTGGTCAAAGTCAGCCGCATTCAGCCCCTGCAACGGATCATAACTATTCCCCTATACCCGCAATCGAACTTTTTACTCGCCGACAATCTTGGCAACATCGACGTTCTCAAGATCTCGACTCCAAACACTCTTCCTCACGACGTTCATCCCTGGCTCACGTTCCGACGTATTCCCGGCCATCAAGCAGGCTATCTGAGCATCTAGTATCTCTTCATGAAGAGGAGGAAGTGGACTTCAGCTCACGTTATGATGCCGTTGAAGCTGCGGACGAAATGGACGATACGATCCGTGGCATTGCTCCATTTAGATCTTCTTCACCTGCGCGCTCCCGTCCGCCTTCTGTCCTTCATTCGCCGGTCCATGCCATCGCCACACCTCGGCCTACACTGCTGTTTGCCATCGCTAGTGATGACGTAGAAGCCGTACGACACGTCCTCGAGAGCGGAGAAGCTGGACCAAATGATGATGTCGGCCCTCAGTCAGCGTTGGCGTTTGCTGTGACGTCCAACCAGTTGAAACACAAACAGGAGATCATCAAGCTACTGCTCGCTCACGGTGCGAACCCATCCGCTCTAAACGAGCTTCAGGCTGCTGCTGCCACCTCTCGATCTGTCTCACCGTCCGAGAGCCAACCGGGCGGCCATACGCCCGCTCCGCCAGGTGTTCTGGAGAGTCTCGATCCTGCGACGAGATACTTCATCTCTCGGGCAGAAGCGCCACAAACGAGACGCACGTCGGCCCTCATTCATCGATCATTCTTCCGCCCTCTGGCCAAAGTTCGCTACGACTTGATTGGACAAGACCGCGCGCTAGAGCAGCTGTTCCGTGCGCTAAGTATGCCAACTGCTGCCCCGATTGTTGTGCTGTTATGTGGTGTGCATTTATCTTTGTCTTACACACATTGTTGCGATGTTGATGTGGAGCGCTAGGGCCAAGTGGACACGGCAAGAGCTTACTCGCTCGACGATGTGAGTACCCCATTGATTGCATCCGGGCGGCAGGACTAGACTGATGCGGGGATATCTCAGTTGGCTCGCTTCTCGACGTGCCAACGCACACGGTGAACATGACTACTCTCACATCCACGCATGATATATGGCGAAGCTACTCGATGAGTCCGTTCGAGGTACGCGTTTTGACGCGAATCGCACTCAACCCTGTCTCGATTCTCATCGTATCTTCATGCACAGGAGCCGTCTACCTCAACGTTGGGTGACTTCCTGACGGAAAACCAAGGGAAGCGTTGCGTTGTCGTGCTTGATGTAAGTTGTGATCCTGCGTATGCTCTCACTTTGATGGGGCTCAAATGTTTGTCGACGTAACAGGAGATCGAAAAGGTAGAGGATCAGAAATACCTCTCGTCACTGCTAATGCCATGGGAGCTCGGACGTTGTTCGTTTGAAGCCGGTCAGCGCCATGTGGACGTTTCTAAGGTCATTTGGCTCGGAACATCCAACATCGGTCATGACCTCGTCTTCGAGCATCAAGCACAGCGCGTCGAGCCTGAAACAGCTATGACGAGGGAAGAGTACGTCGACCTGATGAAGCTCCTGCGTCCACAGGTCTCTGAACGTCTTGGGGTCAGTGGCTATTGCTATATGTGCTTAAGTGGTGCGCACTGACTGATGATCACTGATTGGGCCCCATTGTTATAGCCATCTCTTCTATCGCGGGTCACGACTGTTCTCCCATTCGTTCCGTTCTCTGTTGAAGAGAAGATGGCAATCGCTGCTGAAGCGCTACACTCGCTCACGGCTGGCTCGGAAGAAGGCACAGACTTGCCTGCTGCGACGGTCGAGAAGCTGGTCAAGGATTCATTGCAAGGATATGTGCCTGCTGAAGGCGCGAGGTCTTTATATCGAGCTGTCTCTACTCTGTTATTGGATACAATTTATTGACGTTTGGCATTCAAAGAGTGGCCAACCCTGCACTGCACCTCCACAATGCCAAGAACTCCGGTTGCCACTGGCCCGATGAACACATCTGCGCTATCGATCTTCCCGCTAGACTCCCGTCCTGTCTCAATGTCGATGCAGACTTGAACTTTCGGTCAAATATGGGCGTACAACTAGAGTCAACTTCCCATTCCTGTAATGACCCAGAGCTCAGGGGATGTTTGGTGTCGGTGAACATTACAACGTCGCAAAACGTCGCAAGCTTTCTAAAGTCTCCTGCCAGTGGTCATTGGCAAACGGGTGTTTCTGGCCTTCCTCAGGTTCGAGACCCCGGGATCGCCTCGGCGGTGTCGAAGGTCTCGGGGCGATCCCTGGCGCTAACGATGGAAGCCCCGAGGTGGTTTCCTCTTTTGGGCCTGACGCGCTCCTAATATGGAAGGAACCATCAATTGTCGCGGCGGTGGGGTCTCTGCAGCAGGGGCGTGAAACAAATCACGCAAGAGGCTGTTCGTTGCTAATGATGCGGATTTGGCGATATCCGGACCTGGATCGTAAAACCTGCTGCATCACAATCACAACGGGACTCATATAACGATCATGCAGCGCGGTAAGTTGTTCATCTTTTCCCCTTCTCTTTCTCTTCTCTCTTCGTCGTCTCGTTTCCTTCTCCTTCCTTTGAGCGACGAGGCTCCTTCCTTTCTTTTTATCATAATCTTTCTATCATTTTTTTCGTCTTCTTGGCCATGTCTAACGTTCATCGTCGTTCTGGTTTTACAATGCACCGGCAGGTAGCGCGCGAGTTCACTGCTCGAGAGGCCGATCCCTCTAGTGTTGAGACGGCTGGTTTGGTCGGCCGAGACGACTCCAACCAAGCCTCCAAGCCCCTCCCTACCTCTGTGAAGGCGTTAGCAGGTGTGATTGTGGTGCTGGGAGTCATCCTCATTGGTGCGTCCCGTCCTTGATCTCACTCCTATAGCAATGCTGATGGGAGAATGAATCCAAAGGGCTCGCTGCTTGGAAAATCGGAAAGTGGAGAAGGCAGAAGATGCGCTCGCGCATGGCTGCTTCTTCGCGTGTGAGCCAATACGTCGCCGAGAAACCCAGAAATGCGATCCAGGTCAGCTTCAAGGACATGGTCACGGACGAGAAGAAGTCCTTCTTCGGTCTGCCCTCGCTGCTCTCCAGACCAGAGCCAGCGCACGCTCCCAACAAGGCGATCAAGAAGGGCACCAACCGTTACATTGGTGGTTTCCACACGTCTAAACCCTCCAAGACGAGTTTCGCTCTTTCGCCTTCTGCTCCTCCAAAGTCCGCACCTATGATCATCCCCACTGTGACTATCGCCCGTACCCCCTCTACCAAATCCAACAAATCTGCGAAGTTTGACTTGCGCGTCGACGTCAACGCCCGACCTCCCGTCACTGGCCACGCACTCGCTCTGCAGCTGCTCACAGCGAACAGTGCCAAGCCTCAGGTCCCCAGTCCCCGCACCAGCTCGCAATTGGACTCTCCATTGAAGCAGACTCCTGCAACTGCTCGTCCCAAGTCCCTCAAATCCACCAACGGCAAGAAGCTCCCTCGTCTTATGATCGTCACTTGCACCTTCATTCCTTCTCTTCCCGACGAGATGCTTATCAAGGTCGGAGAGACGCTTCGGCTGATTGAAGAGTACGAGGACGAATGGTGCTTAGTTCAGCGGGTTGGCAAGGTAGACCTGGAGAAGGGCGTCATTCCACGCTTTTGTCTGCAAGAGCGTCCGGAGATCGTTGCTCGTCCTACGCACAAGAAGGGAGGGTCCTCTGCTGCCACCACTTTCGCAACCCCCATCACGCCCAGTACCGCCATCCGTACCCATATTTGAGGGATTGCATCGCAGATCCTGGATCTAAAATTCGGTCACCTCGTTCTTGTCACCCGGCCTTTGGAACACTTCCTCATCACGAACTTACGATAAACGATACCATATACTCGGCCTCGAATGGCGCTCCTGGACCTATTTGACGAGCAACTATTCGCTTACACAGAGTCCAGATCGCAACATCGCACCCTTCAATCGAAGGCAATTCCGCTCACCACCGTTTGACCTACCCTCCCTTTTTCTTTGCACCGTATTTATTCCGTTAAGCTTGTGCGTGCATTGCCTCTTCGCTGTCAATTTGTTTTTCACCTCTGATAGTTTTTTGGCATTCCACCCAGCTCATGATTGAACCCTCTCCTTCTTTCTTACCGTTTCATCGGGTTATTTATCCTTTCATTTTCTTCCGCGGGGTAGCGTCTGGTCACGGTCTTCCTCATCATATTGCTGCCTCGCATCTCTTTCCAATGTGTCGCAGGTGCACGCATTGGCAGGCATTTCATAATCTATACGTATATAACTTGCTAGTCAGGTCGACGATATCCAACCCCTCCCTGAACTACTACCATTCTACGCTTTGTCCGTAGTCTTGTACCGATCTATCCGGACACTCGCCCTAGAGGGCAGTCGAATACAAACGCTCGCTGTGACGAGCGAATACACTTGCTGTAAACATGCTTTGTTTGACCCAGCGGTGAACATGACGTCGTCAACATATCAACGCCGAGCTCTGTTCATCTTTCGACGCTTGTATGCAGATTTCCACCGCCTGTCAATTAGAAAAAGTAACACATGAACATATCTGATTCGGATACATGGCTATCACGATACATCGGACTTCAAAGCTTCAAGCTCAGGCCTCAGGAGCGCAATTCAAACCACTGCTTGCCTGTCATACTCTGCCTTCAACACGCACTCGAACAAGTGCCGCCTCAAATCCTTCCCAACTCTGCGCTGCTTCCTGACGATGGTAGGTGAAGACGACGATTGGTAGCTATCAGCGGCGACGTCGAAGGATGCCTCAGATCGGAGCGGCGACGAAACAAAGCTGAACGGAGCTTTGACAGTAACCTTCTTCCCATGGGCCGTTGCCTTCACCTCGTCTGCGCCAAACCTCGCCTTATACCAATCCATTCCACCACGGTAGTGATCCTGCTGCTTGCCCATCACCGTCACCTTGTACCCCAGCTCATCATTGGAGGCCACAATCTGTCGGTCGTGGTGCTGATAATCGGCCAGGCGCTGGCGGACATGGACCAAAGCCTCCACACTCTCATGGAGTTGCGTGTTCAGGGCAGCAACTCGCTGTTGCAGTTCCTGGTACTTCGCGATAGCGACTTCCTTGGTGCAGCGCACTTCGTGGGGATGTTGACGGAGCTCCGCGATGTCGTCAACGGGTATGGTGTGGAGGACGGCGGGAGGAGGTCGAGACTCTGCGTTGTCAAGTTCTTGACAGAGAGTGAGGACGTCGTTCTGCGCAGTGTCCATGTCGGACCTGAGCTTCTTGGCTGCGTCGAGGCACTGGCGCAGCGTTGCATCGCGTGAAGCGCGGGAGATTTCGACGTCGAAATGCTGCTGCTGCTTAGCCCGGAGCTGGTCCTTGGCTGTTCGAAGAACGCGAGTGACTTGGCCGTGGCAAGCAGTGGGCTCCTTGTGTTCGATGGAGGGAGAGACAGGTTGCTCAGAGGCGGCATGCTTGCACCGACGAGCGCTGTCTATCTTCTCCTTGGAACGGGAAATCGAAGTACCATGATGAAGCCGGTCGGATTGAACTGCCATCCGCTCTCCGACGGTGGCCGATTGCTCGTAGGCGTCGATAGCGGCAGCTTGATGGTCGCATTGCTCTATGACGAGCGCGTGCTTGGCGTCGGTGGCATCCCGACATGCATCGGTGACCTTCTGCTTGAGACCTTGGATCTTGAGACCAGTCTCGAGCTGGATCCAGTCGTGTTCGCCTTGCAACTGCACGTATTGGCGTCGGCTCTCGGACGCCTGATGGTTGAAGTACTCGATACGCGCATGGGAGTCCTCGTGCTGCATCTTGAGAGTAACGACGAGGTCCTGTTTGGTCGCGATCTCCTCGCGTGTGGAGGTGACTCGTTCAGCCTCCAGAGCGATAAGACGAGTGTCGTTGGCTTGGATGACCTCGAGCACCTGCGACTCGACTTGAGCGAGTGACTGGCTGAGGACGTAGCTGCATGGCAGCACAGGTTTCTTCTTATGTCGCAGTGGCAGCTGTGCGCTCCTGAGCTTCCGAGAGGTTGGCCTACACATAGAATTGATATCAGCGGGGAATCCGCAACAAGAAGGTTCGAGCACGCGCAGTCGCAAGCTCTTCAACCTACGGACGGCTGGAGCCGCCCTGAGTGAACACCTGCTGGTAACTGTGGCAATGTCGGCTTGAACCTCAGTCTTCATCCAAGGCCGTCTGCATGGAGCGAGACGAGGTAGATCTCTCGCCAAGGTTGGCGGTCTACCGTCTCCATTACAGCATCGGGTTTCAGACCAACATGCATGGTCGAGCTTGTCGGTGAAGTCGTAGCCTTATTTCCCTCTCTCAGAGAAGAAGATGACATGCACGATGGGGCTCACCTTGTCCAGCTGCGCCTATAAATCGTCCTCTCCGACCCACTGCGAGTGCGTGCGAGTCCACCTTAGTACCAGTTCATCCGGTCGTTCGTTGAAGAAAACCCATGGCTGCTAAAAACATTTGTCGGCTGCAACGTCGTGGAAGTGGTTGGAAGCCCTGGTGTGTCGACGAGAGTGGGGGAAAACAAGGGGAATTGAAGCGTTTGCCGCTGGCCCTTTCGGAAGCGATGGCAGGCGATGGCACTTTCTTCAGCCCCTCGTCCTAGAATCGCGTTCAGCGATGTATAAATCTAGGAAAACAATCATCCCACTCGTATTCACATGAACCTCGGTGTCGCCGACGTTCGTTTTCGACCGCGGTCACTGTTTGTCCTTTTCACGCGAGTTCAACGTTCAATCAGTAAAGGACCCGCGACTCGTCTCTCGGTCACTACAAGATCTGCCCTGGGAGACTTATTCCGAGTCACTGTACTGTATCATGCCCTTGCTGTCAAATCACTGTATTGTCGTTGGAGAGCGTTCATCTTCATTCGTCAAATTTCCCTTCACGTGTCGGTAAACGTACGCAACCGTGCTCCCGTTGAACCATTCGGTACGTCTTTGACTCTGCGCACACTTGCATATGCCATAAATACGAAGGATGGACCACATTAAGATTTCGATGAAACCTAGCTAAGCAGCTGGCTACCGTTATATCTCAGGCCCCGGACAAAGGAGAGTCTGCTCGTCATACTCCGCCCTCAGCACGCACACAAACAGATGCCGCCTCAAATCCTCCCCAATCTTGCGTTGCTTCTTGGCGATGGTAGGCGAGGATGATGATGAACCGCAGCCGCCAGCCGCCAAGTCGAACGTGGACTGCGACCGGAGCGGCGACGAAACAAAGTTGAACGGTGCTTGGACAGGAACGCCCTTCGCTCCAGCCATTTCCTCTACCTCATCCCCGCCAAACCTCACCTTGTACCACTCAACTCCACCGCGGTAGTAATCCCGCTGCTTGCCCATCGCAGTCACCTGGTGCCGGACCTCATCGTTCGAGGCCACAAGTTGGCGGTTGTGGTGCTGGTAGTCGGCCAGGCGCTGGCGTACGTTGACGAATGCCTCGACACCTTCGTGAAGTTGGGCAGTTTGGGCAGCAACCCGCTGCTGCAGATCCTGGTACTTCGCAATTGTTA
>RWJN01000660.1:0-14241 GCA_004332605.1 Steccherinum ochraceum
CATTATCCCTACACCCTGGGGCTGTATAATTGAAAGCTGGCGCACAGGGCTGTGTCTCCTGTATGCTCTTCTCTAGCGAGATATCCGCGTAAGTCCTGAATATTGTTGAACTCACGCATCTCTTGAGCGACATGCGCGAACTGCAGTGCTCGCTTGAACTCCTTGTCGTAAAGTTGTAGCTCGTTCGAGTGGTTGAGAGTGGTCTGGCAGATATCACAGTCCGAGGTTGTTGGGTTGTGAAGTATCGCCGTTGGGAGGTAAGAAATGAATTCCTTGGAGCCGTCGGTGGGAATCTCCACCATAGTGGCAAGGGAGTCCGGCGACGAATTAGTGTCGCCTTCGTTGTCGGTATCCGTGAGGCTAGAGAGGGACGAGTCGCGTGACGCAGCTCGAGACTGGGGTTTGGAAGGTGGTTGATCAGTCGCCATAGCGGCGTCGGGAGCGTCGTTGGTGGGTTCTGTGGGTTTGTCTGAAGTCATAGTGGGAGTACGAAAGTGGGAATCGCGTCGAGTCGGTCATGGTCGCGTGAGGTATAAGTGAGAAGTGCGATGGTCGGTGGTGAAGTTCGGAGCGCCCATGAGTAAGATAGCAGTGGTCGATCGATCCGATCACTGGCGCTTGCCAGCTTCCTCGGTCTCAGCGGTGACCAGCTTGGCTCGCGCAGGAATCCTGATAGTCAAGGGCTTTCCTCGTCGCAACTCGTTTGGTTCCGACACACCCTGGAGTTGCAGGTATGCATCTAACTCGAAAAGGTCGTTACAGACTGACAGTTTTTCCCAGGTTTTGTCTCCTTCCCGCCATTCCACCTCGAACTCTAACTCATCGCCGTTCCATCGGTGCTGAGTGATCTGTTCGACGACATGCTCAACCTCATTGGCCGAACCAAAGTCGTAGAAGGTCTGGGCCTCACGCTCCGGGAATAGAGCCGAATCGTTAGGGATGAATTTCCGCAGCAAGCTCACATGGAACCGGGGATGGATTCTCCGCTTCCGAAGCTCGTTGGGTAAGTCCAGCTCGTAAGTCGAAGTGTCTGGCTGAGCTGATAGTACTTTGTAGGGTCCCAGGTACTTCGGCAAGAGCTTCGCAACACGACCTTCAGGCATGTTCAAGTTCTTGGTCGAAAGGTACGCAGAATCCCCGACTTGTATACTGATCTCGTTGTCTGCAGAGTCTCCCTCGGCTCGCCGTCGTTTATTGGCCTGGAAAGTCTGCGAGACGCGACTAGCAAGTATCGCGTCGTGCGCTATCAAGAGGCTCTCTTGGATATGCTCTCCAAGTTGTTTCACACCCGGTGCCGCGGTTTTCAAGTCAAGATCACCGTGGACAATCCGGGGAAGCGTCCCATTCAGCTCAAAGGGCGCAAAACCTGTTGAGGAGGACGTCGCTGAGTTCAGCGCGAACTCCACCATCGGTAAGCGTTGCACCCAGTCTTTCTGGTCAGCATGGACTAACGCTCGCAAGATCTGTTCAATAGTTTGGTTCATTCGTTCTGTGGCACCATCCGTCTGCGGGTGAAAGGCCGTGGACATCAGCAACTTCGTACCCAGCAAGCGGTGGACTTCTCTCCAGAACGCGGACGTGAATCGAGGGTCTCGGTCCGACACTATCGAATCCGCAAGTCCGTGAAGGCGAACCACGTCTCGCACGTAAATCCACGCGAGTTCGGACGCTTTGGTAGTGGTTGTGATCGGTACAAGGTGGACCATATTGGTAAGTCTGCACATCACTACCCAGAGGAAGTCAAATCCCATGGATAGAGGGAACGGCCCCACAAAGTCCATCGAAATGGAACCCCAAGGGCGCGTTGGGATAGGCATAGGATGAAGTAGTCCCATGGGGAGCTGTGTACTCGCTTTGGACGTCTGACAAGTCCCACAGCTCTCGCAGAACTTCCGGATATCAATACCAAGGGACGGCCACCAGAACCATCGTCTGCAGTACTCGGTGGTTTTCCGAGTTCCCATGTGCCCAATAGCGAGGTGAGCCTGGTCGATTACTATCTCCGTAAGCCGACGCTGACCAACTTTGGTTCTAGGGATGCAAAGGACTTCTTTCTTGTCATGATTTCTCGTCCAGAGCAAGCCATCGCGTTCGGTGAAGAGTTTATGGTGTCCAGGTGCGTCTAAGACCTTTGAGAATACAGCGTCGTGCTTATAGCCTTTCTTACATTCGTTGGCTAGATGCAAAACGCGCTCGACGCGCTCCTGAAGCGGAGGTTCCTTGGTGGTAGCGGCAGACCAGGCTGGGTCATCTCGTGACACATAGTGTATAGTTTCGTCGCGGTTAAGCTTTTCAGCTTCTGCTTGAGCAGGGTTTCCAATACCAACCGCTTTCCGTTCATTCGGAGTTACTTTGGTTGTAGTTCTACCCGTCGAATCGTTCATTGCATTCAGCTCGGCTATCTCGGCCGTTTCTCGTCTGAGTTCCGTGTGCCTATCTTGCGGTAAATCCTCCCCCTCTGGATCAAGACGTTTATCCACGTCTACATAGTTCTTTGAAGGGTGGTGTTCTCCCGCGTAGTCTGACTGATAGTAACGCGAAAAAGCGTCTGCAACTTTGTTCGTAACGCCTTTCACATAGGTGATATCATAGTCGAAGCGGCTAAGATAATCAGCCCATCTAATCTGACGAGATGACATCTTGCGCCGATCCCGGGGAAAACGGAGCGCTTCATGGTCGGTCACCACGTGAAATTTCCGCCCAAGTAGTTTGTCTTCCCACTTGTTCAACGCTTGCAGGATCGCCAACATCTCCATCTCGTATATCGGGTAAGCGTTTTGTGCAGATGTGAATTTCCGACTCATGAATCCAGCAGGTCGGCAAGTTTGCCATTCAGGTCCCTGTCCGTAGACGGCACCTACTCCTGCGGTGGACGCGTCGCAGATCACCCAGATGGGTACGGTCGTTGTGGCGTCGACGGGTTTGAGGATCGGAGCTCTCGTAGTGAGCTCTTTGATCATGTCAAAGCATTTCTGATGGATGGGTCTCCAATCAAATGTACGTCCATTCCTCACCATACCGTGTAACGGTCCAGTATAGGCCGATACATTGGGCATGAAGTTGGCAAGATACTGAACGAGTCCCAGGAATCTTTCGACATCGTTGAAGTTCCGTGGCGTTCTCCATTCGCGGACGTTGACCATTTTGTCTTCGTCAGCGTGGATGCCTCGATCATCAATGATATGTCCAAGACATTCCATTCGTTTGGAGTACAGGTCGCATTTCTGCGGCTTGATGTATAGTAAGTTCTCTCGCAAGCAATCAAACGTGATCTTCAAATGCCGCTGATGGTCTTCCAACGTGTTGGAATACACGAACATATCATCTAGGTACACATGGATACATTTTCCGATGTATTTCCTGAAGACATGCGTCATCAATCGTTGGCAAGTAGAAGGACCGTTGCAGTCGCCCTGCTGGAGTACATGACTCAGGAACGTCCCATAGACAGTCGAGAATGCCGTCTTTGGTACGTCTGCAGGCTCGATTCGTATCTGCTCGTATGCGTCTGACAAGTCTATCTTCGAACGATAGGTAGCATTCGCGACGTCGTTGCGAATCTGATCCTGGTCCGGGAAGGGGGTAACATCCCGGTGAGTATTCTCGTTTCGTTGCCTCAAGTCAAACACAGTCCTCAGATCGCCGTTCTTCTTGGGGACGCAAAGCAAGGGCGCGGCTTGTGTCACTACCGCGCTTTCCCACCAGCCGTTCTCGGTGTACCGCTCAATCTTTTCCATCAACTTCCCTTGGATAGCATCAGGGCAGCGAGGAAGAGGATAGGTATACCGTTTGGTCTCGTCTATGATGGGAATTGCATGGTTGATAGCTCGCAATGGTGGAAGTTGTGCAGGTGCGCCAGTCATGATATCTGAGTAGTCATCAAACCACTTCTGACGCATCTTCTCGTAGTCTGCTTTCTCGTTTTCAGGTTTAGAGTTCAACGCGTTCATGTGCTCATCGTCTCGAATATCGTCGAATTGTGGGTCTTCTATCAGAAAGCGAGTTGCTTTCTCTGATTCTCTCTCTCTCAGATCGTCCTCGTCTTCAACATCTTCAATAGTTACCGGGTGACGCTTTCGGTCGTCACGACCTGGGGTAGTAGGTGAGTCCTTCTTCCAGGTCCGGGGTGCAGACTCAGTAGAGTCCGCGCCTCTAAGCTATTCATTGTTGTTCGACCGCTGATGCGCCCACTGGTACTTAGCAGCAGTGCCGCGCTGACCACGCCGAGTGTTCAATACACGCTCGGGCATCGGAACAGCCGGGATCGTCTGTCCTTGCATCTGGATAGAGAGATTCTCGAAATTCAGGGAGATCCCGAGTCTCATCATAGCTCCGACGCCAAGCACCACGTCGTAATGGTCAATATTCAAGATGTCAAAGTAAGTTTGTTGAGTTACTGAGCCAATGGTCAAGTCGGCATTCGTTCCGAAGGTGATTTGTCCTCGGCTTCCGACTAATCCCATTTGAACGCGAATAGATCTGTCCAAAGGGAAGGTGCGTAGGCCTATAGCGGCCGCAAACTCGGTACTGATTGCATCAATCGAGCTTCCTGAGTCCAGGAGAGCACGCGCACGGTGTCCATTGATTAGTAGGTCCACCACCAGGCAGAAGTAGTTCCTGACTGGTCGCCTTCGGTCCATCTCAGCCAGAGTACCCGGGTTCGCGTTTACAGACATTGCGTTGCGATATTCCCGGTCTCTATCAATGCTCATTGCGCGGACGTCTTCGACTTCAAGATCAAGGTCGAAGGGATCGTCACATTCAGCATTAGCATCGTATAACGGGTCGTATGGCTCGAGGGAGTCCATGTATTGCTGGTGTGCAAGTGCCTGTCTCAATTCCAACAGACTAAAGGCCGCGAGGACCTCATCGTCGGCAGGGTTTGTTCCATCAGTACGTTCTTCCCCTTCTCTCTGACTGGTGTTATATATCTCATAATCGTCTTCAGTCAAGTCCATATCCTCGCCGCTATCACTCTCGTCTGGATATCTCAAGCGGTTTGAGCCTGAATCGTGGCTCTCGCCTTGCCTCTGGGCTCGCCTTTCTTCAATCATCTCATGCGCGCTGGTTGGAGCTTCCTCATCCCCTCTGAATACGATATATCTCGCATCCAAAGGTCTATCGTTGGGAGGCTCCCTTTCCAAAGGCTCATAGATCGTTTGGGGTTGTACCACGCGCTCCTCTTCGTCAGAGATGGAGACTAGACTAGGTACGCTATCGTTTGCTCTAGTGGGTCTCAAACTCGGACGTTCAGGCTGCTCAGGTTGCTCGTCTGGATAATTGTCACGCAATGGCGTATTCCAGCTAATCATAGAGTGATTATGGCGATCTTCCATAACGCGCATACGGTGCTCCGCGTCGATGAGATAGGTGTTGATCTCAGGGACATCGTAACGCCAGTTACGCATCAGGTTCATCAGTCTCGTGAATTCACCTCTAAGTTCAGTCAGGCTAATCACGGTTTGCGTTTGTTGTCTCAGCATGAAAGAGTATTCGTCTCGTAGTTGTCTTTCCTCCTGGCGTTGTCGGTTCAAGGTTGCCTCGAGATGTAGCAGGTGAGATCTCATCATCCTCTCATTGTTATCTCGTCGTTGCTCAGCTACATTCTCTCGCGCTCTCTCCTCTTGCGCTTCACGTCTCTGTTCCATCAATTGATCAAAGTATTCCCTAGAGACGGGTGTCGGTCGCCAGGGTCCAGGAGCAGGAGCGAAATCAGGATCGTTTTGAGCAAAGCCAGGTTCGCTTTGAGGTACGTCACGTCCTTCAGGTTGGATTTCGCCTTCTTCTAACTCGTTATCAGCCTCGTTCTCCAGATCGTCGGTACTAGTTTGCGCTTCGCGCATCTCGTGCCCTTCAGTAGGGACTTGTCCGTCCTCTGGGATCGCCTCGTAGTGTACTTGGCGATACACGCGGAAGGACTGCGCACCGTAGGCCGCAAGTTCAGGCTCTACTTGCTCGTTCATCAAGACATATCGGATATTCGCTCGATAGCCAGGTACCTCGATCGGTCGAACTTCTCCGTTAAGGTACGTGGAACCAGGCGGTGCGACAGGGTGAATACCGTTAGGCTGACTAGTAGTTGGTTGTTCTTCGTCTTCATCAGAGGACTCGTAATCTTGGACCGCTCGCAACGAGAAGAACCTGACTACAGGCTCCTCCTCCTCCTCAGCGTCCTCAACGTCCTCGTCCGCGAGTGGAGTCATTCGGTTGAGGATTTCCTCGACTTCACTCGCCTCACTATCATCATCGTCTACCGGGAACTCATTCCCATCCTCGTCGATCTCGACAAACTCGAAGTCAGACGCAGGATAGAGATCGTCCTCGGGATCGTACTGCTCGCCCTCAAGTGGTTCAATATCTCCTTCAGCAGCCGTCTCGTCAATAGGTTGGTCGGTTCCTCCAGCTAAGTCGTTTTCGTCATTATTAGATGCTTCTGGAATTGTATCTAATCTTCTCATCGCAGGTCGCGAGGAAGATCCCCTTTGGGTAGAGGAGGATCCGCGAGATCCGCGTGAAGGACACTCGGGATCAGTGGACCAATGTCCCAGTCGTCCACAACGGAAGCATCGTGCCTTAGATTTGTCAACGTTCTTTCCTTTGGCTGAAGTAGAAGGATCTCCAGACGCGTTCCCACTCGATGTTCGGTTATTGGTTTGGAAACGCCTGAAGTTAGTACCTCCTGTTCTATTGTTCGAGAAAGATTGCTGATTGAATGTAGATGGTCGTGTATTGGTGGAGTTGAATCTCTTTTGGCCGTTTCCGTTCCTTCGTCGAAGGAAGCGGAACCTCCTTGGCGCAGTAGCCGCCGCAGAGGTTGAGGCCTCGCTGGTAGATCGGTCTTGGGAACGAGATGATGAATTCGTGTTTCCCGAAGCTTTACGAGTCTTTCCAGCATTAGTATTCGGTGAGTCAGTTCGTTGTTCGTTTGTCTTTCGACTCTCCTCACGTCGTTCATAGTCCTCGATGTTCTTTGCACCATCAACTATCTCCTTCATAGTGCTCCACTCAGGATCCATGCCGCGCATGCGTCCAAGGATACTACGGATCCACGATGGCAGTCCTTGCCAAAGTCGCCTCCGCATGTCGTAATCACTCGGCGGTTGTATCATACGGGTTGAATAAGTCCTAAGTTTCGTAGCGAAACCAGTCACGCCAGTAGCACTAGTATATCTTAAAGCATCGTATTGTTCTTGCGCTCTCTGAACGCTCGACTTGTGGATGAAACGCGTGAATAGTCCGATAAGTACTTCAAGGAACGTCCAGTAACAGTGAGTTCTCGTCGGTGACTCTACCGTGTCCGTGTACCAATCAAGAGCATCGCTCGTGAGGTACTGTCCAATCAGTAACACTCGGTGGTCCTCCGTACTCGGACCCGAAATGCCAAGCAGTCGGCACCATCTAACACAATGGTTCATCCAGTTTGTGAATGCTTCGATATCATCCGTGCCTTTGTAAGTACCAGGCGGTGGGATCTTAGTTTGTTTAATAATCGTCTGCATGTTCTTATTCGCACTGGCTTCTTTCTGAAGTGGTCTCACTGCTTCGCGAATGAAATTAGTAGCTCGGCGTAGCACATCTGCGAGGTTGGGCTCGAGAGCCGGATTGTTTATTAAATCGTGCATATAATAGGTAACTGGGGGTGCGCTATTACGAGAGGCTGGGGTACCATTGTGCCGAGACTGTCCTCTCGACCCAGGACCGTTATTCTCTCCATCCTCATATATGTCTTCTCCGTTGTCGTCGTCACCATCGTCATCTCCGTCTCCTCCGAAGAAGTCATCGTCGTCGTCACCACCACCTCCACCGCCTCCAGGGGGTCCGCCAGGGGGTCCGCCTCCAGGGGGTCCACCACCTCCAGCATGGCCTCCGTCGTCTCCGGGGTCATCCTCGTCGCGGTGGTTGTTGGGAGGTTGGTTCGGATCGTCCTGATCATCATCGTCATTTTGTGAGTTGTCGTCATCAGGATCATCATCTCCTCCGGGCTCACCAGGATTCCCGTCTGGTATGTCGGGAACGTAGTCCTCCGTCCTCGCTCGTTTGGCAGTTGAGGGCGGAGTTCGTCGCTGACGCGATGGTCCCGCCTCGGGTTGTTCTCGGGCTGCAATCAGATTCGCCCGTCGAAGTCGTTCCTCCGCCGTAAGTCCTCGTGGATACTCCGGTGCTGGAAGTTTATCCTTCTTCAAGCGATAGAAACGGCAACCCCGGCCATACAGGATTGAAGTCTGCCTCGGGGTAGGGTTCGAGTTCCAGTCTCCTGGAGCAAGACGTTCACGTGGGGGCGTTCCGTCATTCGACTCTTCCTTGATACGAGGGGCGTTAGCGAAACGCTTCGGATGCCTTGGATTGTATTCTCCGATCCTAGGCCAAAGCTCCGGCGGGGGGTTGTATTCGTCTTCCGGCAATCCAGGTGGTCGTTGCTCAGGGCGGTACGTAGGGCGGTGTTGTGCCATAGCATCGCGCTGGGCTTGAATGTCGTTAGAAATGGTGGATAGGTGTCGTTCGAGTGCACCTAAGTATCGCTCGGAGCGAGTGTCCAACTGAAGGATTCTCTCCAATTCCTGGAGTCTCCCTTCGAAAGACATCTGAACTCCGCGCAAGTCGTCAATGCGAATCGGCGTCGGGGTGCGGCCAGGCTCAGTGTCTAAATTTAGATCAGTAAAGCCGTTCGCACCCGAGTGTGCTGAATCAGAGTGCTGCGCAATAGGGGCCTCCCCTGCCTGAGTCGTTGGCTGAGGGGGTTGCTCGTCGTCGCCGACAGTGTCGGCGCGTTGCTTGCCCTTCTCTGGCTTCGTTGAGGACTCTTCGGTTGGTTGTTGAGCCTCGGTATTGCCAGACTGAGTAGTGGAATCATTGTTACTGCCCTCATTCCCAAGTTGCGGGATAGGGGCTGAGTCGCCGTTAGGCTCGCCATCGTTGTTGGCAGCGTCGGCGACAGCATCTGAAAGTGACAAGGAGGCAGTATTAGTTGCCAGCTCATCAGCTTGAGCATCGGTAGAGTTGGGGATAGGATTAGTTGTTCCTTTTCCCTGCGAAGCGTCAGTCTTCGTAGTTGTGGTAGACTGCTGCTTCTGCTTCCCTTTGTCCTTGTCGTTTTGTTTCTCGTGCAAACGAGCACTCACTCGCCGATTAGTTGAAGTAGTGTGGGTAGCCATAGAATAATGATAACGTAGCGTAAAAATGTGATAAGATTTGGGGGTAGCTTTCAGAGGCCTTCACTCGATGGGTACGCTTGACCGCGTATATTCCGTAGGCTGGTGCTAGGGGTACAGGTGTACAGTGATGAAGGTAGAAAGCTAAGGAACGAAGGGGAGAGGCGTCCGCCTCTATGGTCGTCTAGGCGCCTTAGCTAATACGTATCAGGCGTATCTACCTTATATAGTAACAAGCGTCGCATCCTTCACACACTAGATCAGTACTACTACGGAGTCACAGCGAACAGTATAAGGAGTAATGATAGCGAGACAGGGAGACGTGGTGGTACTCAAGAAAATTACATGCAACGGTACTTAACGATAACGTTATGTCAATATAAATGAAATCGGACAATGCTATCGACGGATAGAGAGACGGGAAATCAGAGAGGGAAGACGTTTGAAAGATCGAGAGAGATAGCAGCCCGAAAAGCAAGAAAAGCCAAGCGAAATGCGACGAAAGAGGGAATAGCAACTGGGAAAACAACACAACAACGGAGTGAAAAACCGCAAAATGATATCGAGCAGCAGAATACAGCATCAGCAATGAGACGCAACGAGAGAGATCCAGAGATAGGTGACGAAGACCAGCTTCATCCACAGTTCATGGACATTGCTCCCGCTATCCTTCAGTGTACACGCTCGTCTCCTACAAGCCAGAGAGATCTGAGAGTTAGTTGGAACGAACAGCGCTGAGAGGATTGCGAACGTACCGAGCTGTCACGACCGACAACGCCGTATTTGGAGCGTGGATACACTGACTCTCCATGCTTGGGGACAATCCGAATCGTCCACTCGATTTCTTCCTCTTGTTGCTCGGAGTCGTTGTTAGGATCACTGAACGAGGCCGCCGCTGCGAACGCAGCCGACTTCGAAGCAGAATCTTGGAACCCGGCTTTGCTTGCACGGCGCGCAGCGAGCACCGAGGGACGAATCACCAAGGGAGGGAGGGTTGGCACCCTTGGTTTGATACCAATGAAGGGCGTCGACGAGGAAGACCGGCGCGCTTTCGGTCTGCACCGAGGGACTCTACGACCGATGGGGTCGGTGATATGGGCCATTCTGGGTGGTGAGTGTAGCGAAGGTGTGGGGAGTTTGCTGTAGTACGTGTACAGAGTACGGCCGTAACTGCAGACGGGATGAGGGGAGGTTCGTGAGGAGGGAGATGAGCTTGGGCCTATTTATCGGAGCGGGAGGTGCCAGGGCTGGGAAGCGCTCGCTGGTTGCGTTCGGACACGAGGTTTAGTCAGAAACGTGTTGATGGCAAACAAGAAGGATGAAGTTCAGCGAATTCTTAGCCGAAGAGTATTGTAGTTGGATGGGACTGGTTGGCCATGGCGCTATAGCCGAGATGACCAGGAAAAACAGTGCGTCCGGTCACCGGTCAAGTTTCAGCATGCCACATTTCGTGTGCCGAGACTCGACACGCAAATCGATCACCAAGATATCTGTTCAGTCAGTGTAATGAGGTAAGTACCAGGCCGGTGATTTTTGTGGACAACATACCATGTCATTCCGCCCTTCTTCCAAGTTGCAGTGGGAGGTCGCAGCTGTAGGGGATAGCATTCACCTCGGAGTATTCCGAGAAGTGACCTTCCTCATTACGAGGCAGCTGGAAATCCGCTGAGGATCCAATTCTTGGATGCTCGAATGATCCATATCAATGTCTGTCTGCTTCAAATGCATGAGTGACTCGTCTCGCGACGACGTCGTACAAGAAGTAGCTGACCTTAAGTTCCAACGGGTCTTGTGGTGTGTTTACCACTCGCCCATCTCCTCCTTCATACACCAAGGGGACGAAAACATGCTCGCCGTCATCTAAATTTCGACCAGGGCGGCATTGCATCGGTAGCAGATGATCTGACTGCTGCGCATTTGAGCCACTGTACTGTTGAGATTCCTATGGTTCCGCGTAGTTCTTGCCCACAAACTGTAAGAATATCAGCTTGATACACTCATGTGACGGTGGTAAAGCTCTCACACATGGCCATTCCGTACTTCTCTGCGATGTTCATTGTTCTGGTGCTAGCAAGGCGTCGGCGAAAGAAGCCCGGAGGGTGTGCAAGCGTCTCCGTGAGAAAATGATGGCCACGAGGCTACTACTAGGGTAGCTGCTATTGTCCCGGTCAACCCTCGTCCAATCATCTTCCCTCTTTCCAACCCAGTCCGTCTCTCGGAGTGCGAGTTCCATGAGGCGGTTGAGTGGTCCAACGGCCAAGCCATCTTCGCTTCCGGCTCTCCTTTCCCCGAGCAATCCTTCAACGGACGCACGCTTTACCCTGGACAGGGCAACAACATGTACATCTTCCCTGGTCTTGGTCTAGGTGCCATCATCTCCCGTGCTGCCGCGGTCACGGATGGCATGGTGGCAGTCTCTGTGCCTCTTTTCGAAAAGGCTCACGCCTCGTGGAAGTTTTGAATCATTAACATAGTGAAGGCTTCAAAAAGAAAGAACCGTATAGACGAAGAAGCCCAGTCTACAGCAGTTCCGAGAGCCAAATTCAGCGTGACTAGTAGTTGAAATATATTCGATGCGACAACCCAACACCAATGAATAACGACCGCGGGATACAAAAGACTTCGACTACATTCTCCGCAGAGCAGAAGACAACAACAACAGGCAGAAAGCGTGAAAAGCGTGAGGATGGCATGAGTAAGAGAGACATAGAGATGAGCTTGAGATACATATGTGATAATGATGGCAAAGGGAATAGATGCGATGTGGTGGTATGGGATGGATGAGTCAGTGAATGAACGGTCCGTAAAATGTAAATGATGGTAGATGCGATGTCGAGTGAGAGATGGATGAGTGAGTGAGTGAACGGTCCATGAATAATGAAGGATAAATGGATGGATGGAGGAGTGAATGAGGAGACGGAAAGAGACAAAGGATGCAAGGGTGAAGAACTAGTGGAGTTGTATGCAACAATGAGAAGAAAGAATGATTAAAACGACGAGGACGATGATGAAGTAGAAGAGGAAAGCAAATAAAGGACAACGAGAGTACATATGCAAGGCTAGTAAAGAGATCATAGCAGAGGAAAACATAATCTAAAGAGTAACAGCGGAAACCAAAACAGTGTCGACCATTGACCATGAGAGGAGGACTTGTCCTTCTGCGTCGCAACGACGTCCAACCAATCTGCGAAAGAGAGCGACACGTCAGAAGACGAGAAGCATAACAAGCTATCAATAAACACTCACTACAAGACCCTGTTCACAAATAACTCGAGCTGAGCAACGTCTCCTCCAGAAACAGCCACGGCCACGGACACGTCGGCATCGTCAGAGTCGGCATCGTCAGAGTCGGTGACGTCGGAAGCGGGGTAGGACCCAGCGGGCACGGTTGCGATAGAGTTGTGGGCAGCGAGGGCAAAGGTGGTAAGGGGAAGGTGGTTGGTCCCGTCCTCGTCGTCGTCGCCGAGAGGCTCGAGGTCGGGGACGTCATCCTCGTCGGCGGCGGTGCCGACCATGGTGGAGCGGGGGTCGACCTCTCGAAGGACGTTTCCGGCCGACGTGTCCCGGGCGAACATTGCGGAGCTGTCCATAATGGCGGGCAAGTTGGCGAACGCGGTCGCGAGGACGTTGAAGATGGAGATGGTGGCGTCGTCGTCGGAGTCGGAGTCGGAGTCTTCGTCGTCATCGCCGAGAGGCTCGAGATCGGGGAGGTCGTCGTCGTCGCCGACCATGGTGGACCAGGTGCCGATCTCTCGAAGGATATTGCCCGCCGAAGTGTCCCGAGCGAGGATTGCAGAGCCGTCCATAATTGCGGGGATGTTCGCAATCGCCGTCGCAAAGACGTTCAGGGCGTAGGAGGTGGTGTTGGATGCCATGGTTAGATGCGGAGGATGCAGGAGATGTGAGAGAGATAAGCTATAAGCTTTATGGGTTTAGAGGTGCAGGGGCTGTGTGGGTAGGGGCACTAGAGCAAATGGGGCGAACGGCGCAGGTGGTAGTTCGTAGGGAGGAAGTGACTGGCGGGGGGAGGGCCATTTTATGGGAAGGGCGGGAGGGCGCCTCGCAGCGAAGCGCCGGGGCACGGGGTCCAGTTTGCGTCCACGAATCAACAAAGTCACGGGCTGCTGCTTCAACCTTTGCGCCGTCGCCGTGGTTACGCGGCGCGTGTTGGCGCGTTCTGCATCGATCTCCGCAAAGGCATTGTCCAAAGGAATACTGTGACTCCGACCGCCGTGACCGGATGGCCCTCAGGTCTGGACTGCAATTGGCCATCGGCCCACCGGCGAAACGAGGTCGCAACGCACCGCGGCTGAATTCTCCGCGGTGAAGGGACGCAGTGGGCCATTCTGAGATGAAAGGCTTCATTATAACTGTTGACAGCGACCAAGCTTAACACTTACCCGCTTTGCGAGAAAGTGGTGCCCAAAGCGTTGGCAAGGGAGAAGCCCCGATTCTGGCCCATCACGCTGCGCCTTTCGTTGAAAGAACGCTTCACCATATCCCAAGCG
This sequence comes from Steccherinum ochraceum, assembly GCA_004332605.1. NCBI lineage: Eukaryota > Fungi > Basidiomycota > Agaricomycetes > Polyporales > Steccherinaceae > Steccherinum > Steccherinum ochraceum. The sequence continues at coordinate 13,658 of RWJN01000660.1, forward strand.
ACGCAGTCACTTGGATGGCCATCCCGGCACTGCGACCGGGACGAAGGGCTCGGAGCACAGTGACTTCCCCGATAAGCAAGCGTCCGCTTTGCAGGACGATCCTAAATCTCTTTGACTCGTTCGTCCTGTCACCAGAATTGGAGGGGCGAGGAGTCTTCCAAAGCAGGAGCTGTGAGCTCTTTGAGCTTTCTTTTGCCGTCAAAGTGCCAGGTCGCTACGCTCGGGCATCTTTGTAGACTTTGGTAAGTAACCGAGTTTTTTTTCGACTTTCATGCAAGCTCACCCAGACTATGCACAGGGACAGACAGCTCGCAACCGTGTACGCGTGTCGGTTCCCGACCCACCATCACCGAGATGGGCTAATCCGGAGCGACCTAGGATTCAATAGCTTGCGCCGCGAAAGGTCCCCAGCGAACATGTTCGTCCGAACGATCGTAGGAGGCTGGAACATACGCAGCTCGTGCAGATCTGTTCAACTTGAGGCAGGTCAGTCGTAACAATCACGGCAGAGAAAACGATGTGACATACTGAACTTCTGTTTGCCAGAATCTAAATCCCCTGCCTCTCGCAAGATCGCCAGACTC
>RWJN01000661.1:0-11395 GCA_004332605.1 Steccherinum ochraceum
ACCTTGACTCTGCCCAACAGCGATCTGGCCAACTTCTGGATCGCCTCGGGGACGACGGGACTCGCGTTGCCACTCATGCTTTCTGTAGTAGGATGTGCAGAGGGGAATGGCAGGGATGTGATGTGGACTGTGAGTGTGGTGTGTATGTTGGACTCTGGAGAGAACGGAGAGCAGTGAAGAGGTGAAGGACGTAGGCCACGCGCTTACTGTGGAAACCCGGGCGCCCGGGCCGCTTTCTATGCGGCAACTTTCATCGATCTTTTGTAAGTTGAGATCTTATTATGTACTTGCGTCGTACTGAAGTGTTGGACTTTAGAGCTTTAGCTGTACAATGGCATTGCTTTTTTACAAGTTCGGTGCCGGTGTGTGCGCATACTCTTCGTCGAAATTCTGTAAGTGGGGGAGCTTTGCCTAAAACAAGACGGAACGAGAAAGCGCAGCCTAGTTCGACCAAGTTCTCATTATTTCCTCACTCGTTCAGATCGAGTACAATGCAGAAGGGTGCAGTCTATTCAAGAAGATGGATACATCGTACTGTACCCTGCAACAACCTGTACATTGACAGGATCGAGCGCCAAGCGCCACAAGACGAAATAAGCAATGACATAGTGTTAACCATGTTCATTCTACCGGACCACTCTGTCAAGACTGTGGGTTCCCGCTTCTCTTCGTCCCCTTTCTTCATACCAGCTGACTCACAACTTCTGGCTCATTCCATCCTAGTGCCAGTCAAACCGAGATTGTCAACAGCCTATCTACTGTAAACTGGATCAGCCCTCCATAGTCACATCAAAAATTTACGGGACGCAGCTGGCCCATCGACAATAGCGCGAGAATAACGTGAGCTTACTGTCGTGCTCGCTCGTCCTCGACACTCTAAATTTCGCCCCAGCGCGCGGGATACTCGTCCACGCCCCGTCCTCTAAACTGACCATCCCGCTGTATCAAACTTCCGACCGCAACGAATCGGAGGTGAAACCCCGTCTTCACCCCGCTACATCACCAGTAGATTATATTCGAGACCGAGTCGCGATCGGTACACAGGCTGCGCCTCATCTTCGCTACCAAGCTGCTGATGAGACGATTCTCAGCGGTGGGTGCAAACGTCCCCGAAAGTTCTCATCGGCGATGTGGACTCATCTCCATCAATTTCAAAGGTCAAACTTTCGCTTTCAACAAATATGAAATCGATCGCAAGTGGATTGGATGAGAAGAGACTGACGCACGAGGTTGAGAACGACCGCAACGTTGACGACGAGGAGGACATTGAAGTCTTGAAGAAGCGTTTTTCTTCCCGATATGAGGCAACCAACGAAGGGCTAGCAATATCGCGAGCAAGAACAGCCGTTGAAGAGTATCGGAAACGATGGTGGGATGACGAGAAACAGCGAGGAGCGATGAGAGGCTTGAGGGGCAGCGGGCTTGGCAGCAGCGCACAGACCGTTTACGCGTAGGCGCCTTGGATTAGCAGTGCGTGCCAGTTACTCTCAGGTTCCAACATCGATCTCGTCCTTAACTCGTTGTCCTCCTTCCAGTGATCTTACACTACGTTTCTACCACATAATCTCAAACATTCGCTCAACTGATCGACCCCATCGTGTACGTGCGGGTGTTGAACTCAAGTCAGTTCTCTGTACTGTGTTCGGGCGCGGTGCATTTATACTCCATCGTTCTATCCAGTGTGTTTTCGAGCCCATGGCTTCTTACGCAGATCATATCTGAACATGTGGCACTCTCCTACCTCCTATGCAATGTCGCTGAAATTACTCCTCTTCAACGTGCTCGATTCTTTTGCAAATGCGCAACGGCGAGCTCTCTCTGGAATCATGCCGCAGGATTGGCATCGAACGCACCGTCGTTCTCATGCCGGATGATTTTGCACGATGATGGAATGCCTAGTGTGGAAGAGTACCGATGTCTCCTTGCGTGCGGAATGCAAGTCGTTGGCCCTCAACCTCCGCAAATGGCAAACCCTTCGTCCGCCTTGGTCGAGTAGGCAATTAAGTTCACCTCACCTGAACCATCTTGCGTAGTAAACATTCAAGCTGAGCTGCGGCGCAGTGTGGCGCATACACTTATCACTCTCCTTTCTCACGGCGCTGCGATCGATAACGATAACAACATCTCTCATTCCCCGTCGTCTTCACCTCCTTGCCATCCTACTCCTATGGCTGAGCAAGGTGCGTCGCTGGTCAATTCGTTTCACTTCACTGGCTAACCATGGTGTATTACGAAATCTGTTCAAGCTTCTGCAACGTCGTTACCGTGGACGAAGAGCACCGAGGTTTGGTTCGACGATGGAAATATTATCCTTGTTGCCGGTGGCGAAGGATTCCGAATCTTTCGTGGCATTCTCGCCCAGCAGTCCCCCATCTTTGCCGACATGCTGAAGGTTCCACAACCCACGGCTACTTCTGGCGAGATCATGTACGACGGATGTCCAGTGGTATTCATGCCGGACACCGCTTTAGAGACGAAGCATTTTATGAAGGCACTGCATGACATTGGGTGCGCATACTCTCCTCGATATTACTCAACCAGTTGACTGATGGTGTTACCAATTTCTAGTTCCATGGAGAGCTTCTCTCCTCCGAACTCCCTTGATCCTGCCACGATCTACGCCATCGACGATATAATTCGGCTGAGCATGAAGTACGAAGTCACTCGTCTCGTTGCCGTCATGTGCAACGCCCTCAGCCAGTGCTTTCCAGCCTCTTACGACGATTTCTGCAAAGCCTATGTGACGCTCCAGAAGATGCCCGCAGGAGAGAGCTTTATGTTGGCAACCACGCTTCGTGCATCTGGTTCCGCAGGGCGAAAGCTACTTCCTCCAGTTCTTCTCTTATGCGCACATCAAGAATTATCGCAGATCCTCGACGGAGTCGCGTACACTCATAGAGATGGATGGTCCGAGCTTGACGTTCAGACGAAACGAGCTGTCTTGCTTGCGCGCTCGAAGCTGCACAACATGGCTCTGGGTCGTACGTTCGTATTCCTTTGCACCCCTGGATACTGCACCAACAGCTCGAAAAGCCACACCTGCTCCTTGAAGAGGCAAAAGCTCGTGCTTGAGGTGTCTCAAGGGAGAGATTCAGATGGATTTACCAGTCCATTCCCGGACACCCTTGGGTGGGCTTTAGACATGACGGACTTATGCTATAATTGCACTGCGCAATTGACGAGTGGTACTTCTGTAATGGCACAGAAGGCGATCTGGGCGGAATTGCCGCGAATATTCGGCGTGGAATCCGTTTCATAATTCTTGAGACTGTCGGCCGCGTGGTGCTGGTGGAGGGTTGAGGCTACGACGCTATCAAACTGCGAACACATATTGTAACGCACCGTATATCCATGAACCCTTCCTTATAACGCTTCTCTGAGCAGCCTTGTTTGCACATCTGCTACTATGATTTGCTCACAAACTGCTATGGGGCGAACTGTGGCGTCAGGTGGTCAAGCGTCGCCGCATCACATGGGCTACGACGTCGAAATTGCAGAGAGTTGAGGGATAATAAATAGTCTAATGCTGTAGAAGCTGTCGTTGACTAGACGGCGAGATAGGGGCGGTGGCGAGAGAGAGCGAAAGGCAAGGGCGGTGATCGGGAGTGGGTGTGGAAGACAAGAAGAGACAACTTGAAGAAGCTGCTGCTATATTCGGGCGCTAAGAGCTCGTCCTCTTCTCTTTCCTACTACAATACTCTCTCTCTCTCTCTCTCTCTCTCTCTCTCTCTCTCTCGCCCATCTCTCGCCATCTACGCCCCATCATGTTGTAAGCAAACTTACTCTCCCTGCCACCCTGATATCCCCGACTATGGTCGCTATCTGGACTTCGACGTTGTGACCGCGTTGGCGAGCTCGGAGGTTTCAACAGAACCGCAGCAAGTCTCGTATTCAAGGTCGCAATGTACGGGCAGCTCGTGCAAGACAGGAAGTTGCGTAAAAGCAGCGGCTCCGACGTTGGTGGAGCTGTGTGGATGGTGGATGCGTGGCTTGGAGGGCGACGTGGTGGAAAGCATGGGCCTCCGGTCTCAGGAGGGACGGGTGGCTGGTGATCTCAACATTCGTGCGTGTCTTGTGCCTGATGTTTTGTTCCTCCTCTGATATCAATTTTTCGAAGGTTCAGCCGTCGCACGTACGTCTTGGAACTCGCTGGGAACTGTGGGGCAGGCTTCGTTATCTACCATACACACCTATAATGTACGTCTCATCTATACTTTCCACCTTTTCTGCGATCGCCCAACTGTTTCTCTCCTGGTTCTCATATGCACAGGTCTACCACTATCGTATATTTTATCGGGCCCCTCTTCCAGAAGAGATGCAATGTCTCGCTTACTACCCTAGGTCGACAATTTTGATTGCACTTTGAGGCTCTTCTCACTGCCCTTGTGCCCGACATACCCCGACGGGACTGCAGAGATCAAAGTCGGTTCGAGCTTTGATGTCGCACTCTTTGTCGGTTAAATGTTCTATCACCGTCTCCCGCTACTCTGGGTATGTTAAAGTAGCTGGCTGAATCCTCGCAAACGCTACACCGGAGCGCCGCCGACGCTCCCGCGACAGACTCCAAACATAACGCGGTGCCGCTGCGAGTGATGTTGATCTTGATGACAATTGTGGGTCCAGCGTTCTATGCGTCTTGTATTTGTTGCTGACTTCAGCGCAGCCATCCGGACCGTCTCCGAATCTCAGTGACCTACGGTCTTTCGTTCGTGCGCTTCTAGAACATGGCATACCAACCATGCGAGAGCACGCTCTCACGCGCAGATCCAGGATACCCTCGTCGTGCGGTTTCGCACTTGACAGCCTCCTTCCGAACCTCAGTCGCAACAGTCTAGCGACTTGGAGTAGGAACCACCTTACGGCTCTCCCGCTCTGCGTGGCGTATGCTCGCTGTACCGAGCGAGCCCTCGCGTTCGCTCGCTGACGAAATTTGAAGTCTGCATTGACAACTCAAGTGGTTTACGTGGCATCAAGACTGCGTATAAAGAGTGGACAGCAGTCTTCACTGGAACCTCAGCCCGGTGCTCTACACTCATACACATTCCCTTCCAGGTGCAGGACGGTCAGTTTTACCTCAGAGATCACCGACCTCGGTACACTCATTTTTCTTTCTGTCTTTTGCAGCCTATCCCCCGTTTTTTGACGACCTTCACGACTTTCGACCCTATCAACCCTCCTCCAATCAGCAACATGCGTTTTTCAACTGCTTTCGCCACCGTCCTCGCCGTCGCGTGCACCTCCGCTCTCGCGGCCCCTGCTGGCATCACCATCACCGCACGAGACATACAGAACTCGTACTGTGTGGCCGCTACTGCTCCCGACGTCGCGCGTCGGGATTTCCATGGACCACTGCTGCCATGCGGTCAACTCGGGTTGTAAGTCCTTTGAAATCGGATTTGAAAGTGGGAACGGCAGCTGATCGCCGCGTCTACCGCACAGAGAGGACATGATGAGGAAGCGAGTGGACCATCCCGGTGGTGCCCATCCGGCGAATGGTGCTCCCAACAATGCACCCGCTAACAATGCTCCTCCTAACAATGCAGCCAATGGCCATCCGAATGGTGCTCCGAATGGTGCGCCCAACGCTCAGAACGGCGGCGGTGGCGTCCCCCAGAACGTGCCAAACCATTTTCCGCCGGCGTTGCTTGGTAGTTTCCATAATGATCCTCCGAATACAGTAGTCCACAATCCCAACCTCGTCGAGCACAACCCGCTCGGTGCAAACGCTCCAGAGCATTCTGCTGTTGTGGAAGAAGTGCCTGAGAGGCGTCGGGCGTTCGATGTGCGCCGCCGTTCGGTGTAAGTCTAGATCTTTGGCTGAGAGAGCCTTAGCTAATCGACCTGTTTTCACAGAGAGAGCGCGATGAAGAAGCGAGTGGACCATCCCGGTGGTGCCCATCCGGCGAATGGTGCTCCCAACAATGCCCCCGCTAACAATCCTCCTCCTAACAATGCACCCAATGGCCATCCAAACGGTGCCCCCAATGCGCAGAACGGCGGCGGAGGCCAGAACTTGCCCGCCCACTTCCCGCCAGCGTTGACTAACCAAGTTGGCACCGTTCAGCAACCTCAGACTCCCACCGTCGTCACGCAGGACCACAACCAGGCTGCTGCGAATGCGCAAGAGCACTCTGCTCCTGTAGAGGAGTGGCCTGGGAGGCGTCGTGCCCTCAATGCACGTCGCCATCTCCTGTGAGTCCTCGAATACAGCTTTCAGAGTGGGCCTTCGGCTGATCTGATGGATGGTTTTCACAGAGGCGGCGCAATGGGGAAGCGAATGAACAACGCGAACGGTGCTCCAAACGGTACGCCCAACGGCCATCCCAATGGTGCTCCGAACGGCGCGCCCGCAGGCGGAGCCAACGGAGCCCCCAACGAGCAGCTCGGAGTGACCTTGCCCGCGCACTTCCCGCCGGCGTTGATGGGCAACCTCCGCATGTCTCAGCAGCCGCAGACTCCGACCGTCGTCACGGGCGACCCTGCGAATGCGCACCCTTCCGAGCAGCCTCGTGCGTTCTGGGAGCGGGGCTTGTAGTCGGTCGTTGCTGGATCCTCGGGTTGGTTAAGTACTGGGTTCGCGAGCGTTTTCGGAGGGCGGGTAGTATACTGTGTCGTTGCGGTCTCCTTGTTGTAGACCTTGCATGTTTTGCAAGTTGTATACGCGGTCTCGTCTTCCTATTACTATCAGTCCAATTGATTGTCATTTGCCTCCTCATGCATCATGTTCCGTTGTTTGAGATGTGTTGCGAGCCCTTCACGCCGATCAAAGACTGAACGTTCAGTCTTCATTCATAGATGATACGACCCCCTCAACCAGGTTGGTTCCGACGACAGTAAGAGCTTCATGGAAAAATTGAAATGCAAGCGTACGTATCTTAGCTCCTGAGCTCGAAGTACCACTCTAATGCGCCGCGGCGCACAGACCGTTCTCGCGTAGAATTTGCAAGACCGAATCAGTGGGCGCTCTCTGTTCTCCTCTTCCTCTCTCGCCATCCATGACCCCATCATCGACCATCTTGTATCCGGGTCTGCTCTGCATGCTATATACCCTGAAATCAACGTCTGTAACGTCATTATAACCGCATAGGCCAACTCGTGGATTTAACAGGTCACCATAAGATCTCGTCTACGGATTTCGGGATACCACGAACGACTAGTGGAAGTCATGAACCCTTGCCGCAACAGCAATTCCGATGTTGGTGGACTTAGCTGGGATACAGTAGCAGTACCGGTGCTCGAGAAGCGACGTTGCGGAGAGTATACGTCTTAGGTCTCAGGAGGGATGCGGATGTGGCGATCTTTGGCAACAGTCGTGCGTGTCCTCTGTCTGATGCATTGATTCTTTCCTGATAGCAACTCTTCGAATGTTTAGCCGTCGTTCGTACCTTTGAGGCTTTGCTGGCGGTCAGAATGTACGTTTTCTGCATCTCCATATGTACGTTCCTCTTTTCCTGTCAACTTTTTCAACTGTCGCCGAACTGTTACTCCAAGGTTCTCATACGCACAAGTCGAGGATAATCCTATTACTCGCTGGGCCGATGGTGATTCTGATTGTGTCTCAAAACTTCAAACGCTTTCTCGCTCGAAGTGCTCCGATGGAGCCCGAGAGATCAAGGCCAGCTCTAGCTTCGACGTCGCAATCTCCATCGGCTCAATATCTTACCTTCATCTCCCGTTCCTCTGCACACGATGAAAGCAGGATATCCCCGCATCTCCCCGCCAACAATGCTCTGAGGCGCCCCCGTCACCCCGCAATGAGAGCCAAAAACACAGCGCTATGATCGGTGCGGGAGACGTTGATCGGAAGTGATGCCAACTGTGGGTCCAGCGTTCTATGCTACGCTGTGTTTGTCCGAGTCTGACCTTGTAGTAGTAGTTCCACCGCAGCTCTCAGCCTGTGGTACTGCGCGGAGTACGGGCATCCGTGTACAGTTCCCTCGATCCATGGCGGAAAGAAAGGCGTGCAGCGGCCAGGAGGTTGGTTCCTTCATCGTGCTGACGTCGTTTCACGTTTGACAGCATTGGTGTAGACCACAGGTCCAGCAAGTGAGCAACGCGACGAGACCATACGATCTGCAATTCTGTAGAGCGTACTACGAGATCCGGCATTCAAAGCATCGACCGTCTGGAGAACTTCGGAGACTTCAAGACAATCCAGGTGGTCTTCATAGCGTCACGAATGCGTATAAAAGCTGGTCGACGACGTCCACTGAACCTCAGCCCGGTGCTCTACATTCATTTCCACATTCACTCTAGGTGCAGGACGGTCAGTTTATCTCAACCACTCTCAGTTTCAGTGCACTCATCCTTTTTGCTCCTTCCACAGCCTTCACTTCAATTCTTCTCGACGACTTTTACGACTTCAACACTTCAACACCTCAACCCTCTTCAGATCTCAGGATGCGCTTCTCAACCGCTTTCGCCACCGTCCTCGCTGTTGCGTGCACTTCCGCCCTCGCAGCCCCTACTGCTATCACCGCACGCGACGTCCAGCGTGCCGTTGCTGGCATTTCCAAAATGCCTCCTCCAGGGATCGTTGAACTTACATCTCTAGAAGCACGCGCTCGCAAGTTGTGAGTCTCTTCTGATCGCTTTCGGTGCTCTATTCTTACCGACGACTTACACCACCAAGCGCAATGAGGAAGCGTGTCAACGCCCCTCGCCCACCCTCTCCTCACCCCAACGGCGAGACAAACGGTCACGCGACAAACGGAGACGCGAACGGCCACGCCACCAACGGGGACTCGAACGGCCATGCCGAGAACGGCGACAACACCGGGGGCTCGACTTCAACTTTGCCCAACCACTTCCCGCCTGCGTTGGTTGGCCAGGTTGGCTCTGCTCCTGCGCCTCATAATCCAGAGGTCACTACGCATAACCCGGAGGGCGAGAATGCGCAGGAACAGCATGCGCCGGTGGAAGAATGGCCTGGTGAGCGTCGTGCGTTGAACATGCGGCGCCGCATGCTGTAAGTTCATTTAGACTCTGCGTTCGCAAGGTCTGACATGCTGATGCTTCTACACCCTTCAGTGGATCTGCGTTGAGGAAACGCGTCAACGCCCCTCGTCCACCCTCTCCTCACCCCAACGGCGAGACCAATGGCCACGCGACTAACGGAGACACCAACGGGCACGCCACCAACGGCGATTCCAATGGTCACGCCGAGAACGGGGATAACACCGGGGGCTCAACTTCCACTTTGCCCAACCACTTCCCGCCCGCGTTGGTGGGCCAGGTCGGTTCGGCTCCTGCGCCCCATAATCCGGAGGTCACTACACATAACCCAGAGGGCGAGAACGCGCCGGAGCAACATGCGCCGGTGGAGGAGTGGCCTGGGGAGAGGAGGATGTTCTGGGGTCGTGATCTTTGAGGCTCCGCAGAGCTTCTGCTCATCCATAGTTACATGATTTACTTATGCTGGACAGCGAGTAACGTAGCGAGTGTCATCTCCTCGTTGTACACTTCTCGTGTTTCCATGTGGTGGTTGTCGGTCTTCTCAATACGAGTTGATTTGATTGTCGTTCGGTCTCTACTTATGTGTTCCTTGTCCGAGAAGCACTGAGGCTCAGACGAAGGCTTTCACTGAGACATCTAGGAGCTTATAGTCGTGACTGATTAAATCTTCAGTGCTTTCGTCAGTCCCAGAGACCACGCCACGAAGTCGCGTACGACCATTTCAAAAGCAGCATGAATATATTGAAAGATAAGCATATCCTTCTGTCCGGCGAGTCAGTACGTACATGATCATGAAGTACGCTCAAGCGAGGAGCGTGCGGGGAGATTCAGAACTCATTGCAAGATGACTCGCATGGTGTATATGAATGCGTTGCAGCTTCCAACCGCCGAGGTGAACTAACAAGACCCCCGAGGAATATTAGAACCAATAGTCCGAGAGGGAGGTACGCCGACCTGAGAGATCGCGTCGTCTGACTCAGTGACTGGCATAGGAAATGCACCGAAGCTGAATGTAAGTCCTCAATCTGCGGAGCAGAAAGCATAAAAGACGCACCTTATTTTAGCTAGTACCCTTGTATATCCTTTCTTTTCTCTGCTGTGGATTTTCAAATCTATGTCACCACTACAGCTCTACGAAGAAGGGATGAGCAGCTGGGCTTGAGGCATCGCAAAGAAGGATTTGACATTGGACAACGGCCGACGGTGACTGGTCACTGGTTAGGAAGAGCCTGAGAGTGCCGGAGAATGTCCCATTTGTGAGAGAATGCGACCACGCATGCGATCTTACCAGCACACACGAGTGCTGCAGAAGTCTTGAAGGCGAGAGACTCAGAGAGAGGATGCGGGGGCAGGGAAATGGGCTTGGCATTGGCTTGGCAGTTCCTTGGACAATTTTCGCGTAAGCAAGCATAGGCGCCTGAAAATCGGAACTCCGACTTTTCGAGTTCGACTCTGTTCGACTTGCAATTTCTCGCGTGTCTAAGTACCGTGTCGATTCTTCCACAATATGGTTCTTTCACGACCTTCTCAGTTAGAAACTCGATAGCCCTTAGAGAAGGTACGCAGGCTCGCGGCTTACGCTTTGTGACGCGCAACGTATGTACTTAAGTACTCAGTGCTACTATATCCTTTGCTTTCAAGTTTATTCCAGGTCGCAATTCAACGTGACGTTCTTTGCTGCTGTGATCCCACAGAATCGCACCTTCAGTCTCATCAGAGCTGAATGTAGTCGTTGGTTCTGATACCTGCCTCGTGGACTTCTATCTTCTGCCATGGGCGAGATATCTTACCCAAAATGAAGCCTTGCTTCTACAAAAGCGCCAGTCCAGCTTTCACGCTGTCGGCGGTCGCCTAGCACGTGTTTGCCTGTGTGTTAACCCTTCACCCAAGTCTGTTCACCCCATCGTCGAACATTTTCATCACGCCTGTGCTCACATCACATACCTCGCAGCTCCCGGTGGACTCATAGCTATCGGCCTCGGTACGGCATGAAGAAGTTTACGAATTCACTGAAGAAGAGCCTATGCTCCCTCAGTTTACCTCGCAGAAAGCATGCGCCCTCCGTCAACCAGAACGTGATCTCAGCTTCCAACCCATGTCTGGTCGATGATTCTGCCTTGATTTCTATCTCAGAAAGGTGAGACGAACAGCTTTCTCGGTTCTCTCCTAACTCACCTCGTTCATAATTACTAGAGGTCGTTCATTACAGAGGCAAGAAGCTGATAACCACCTCTCAGCGGGAGATAGCTCCAAGAACTCAGATCGGACGCAACCCTCTGTAAGCATACCTTTCACTTTACCTGTGAAATGTATCGACTCTGTTCTCGGGCTCGAGATCTCGCTGATCGACATCACGTCTGTCATAGGATGATCACAATAGCAAGTGGGCAAAATACTCTGTCCTTGTTGACAGGGGGGTCTAGCATTGTATGGCTTTCGT
>RWJN01000662.1:0-14057 GCA_004332605.1 Steccherinum ochraceum
CGGTACGGATAGCACGGAGTGTCGGTTTCCCAGACGTCCTCATACACTCGGAACTCTTCAAAGTTCAGTCACTCTCATCAGCTCTCTCATCCTCCTTTGATGCCTGTCCCTCTCACCAGTCGCCTCGGCCTTGCTGAACAGCAAATTCAAAGCTGATTTTACACTTGAATTTGGCCGCTCCGTGCTTGCGTTCATCTCAGTGTCTGATTTCTTCCTAGTGTCAACCTGAACTTGAAGAAGCAACTTGCCATCTTTGGGTGAAGTTTATGTCTTGATTGATTATGACACAGGCTGTACGCCAAAGACGATATAGAAGACCGGCGGAAAGTTGTGGAGAGAGGGTGAAAATGGTGAGCATAAGTACGTCGAGCCATGCCAAGTACCTACGACCGTTACTGATCCTATGCGTGGCCCTCTATGAAAGGCTTGATCAATATAGCAGGCCGATTGTCTGACACAGGCCGGAACGTCGTGTAGCTCGCCGTGCACCATGTCGTTCTCTCCACAATGGCTTGCTTCTAGTGAGAGGTCGCTGGTCAACAGCCCCAAGCCAGTCACTACGTGACGCATCGAGGTAGGTGCAAGCGACTCTTCTCGAGTTCCGTTCTCCAAAAGATTTCCCCTTGAACTTTATATCTTCCTTCATTCATCCGTCTTCTCCGTTTCTCACTCGGCAGCTTTAAGGCTCGGCCTGCAGCCGTAGCTCGCGGCCACCTCCCTTTCATCCGACCTACCAGCACTCGTTTTCCCAGATCGCTCTCATACTCATCACGACGCACCGTGCGCTGTGCCAAAGCCCACCTCTTCGGCCACTTGGTGTGTTCTATATTCGTACTCTTTTCCTTCTTTCCCATCGTCGGTCTTGAGGTCCTCCAAGAACACTACTGTGAGTATCTCGTTCTCTTTTTTTCGCCTTCGCCTCCCTTACCTCAGTTGTTTCCTCTAGTTTTGATCTCAGGGTGGAGGTTTGTCTATCGGAATACTCATGGATCCCTACTGCCCTACACCCAGTACACTCGCAATACACGGTGTAACTTACTCATTCTCTACAAGCCTGTCCAGCTCTAGTATACCGCTTCAGTGTCGATGGATCATCGTGTACGCTAGAAGGCTGAGCTCACGATGTGATCTTCAATTACGACTTGAAGAATTACACTGTAGGCATCAAAGTGAGCGGGTCCCCTAGCTTTGCCTTCTCTCCGTTAGACTGGACCACTCTCCGCATCAAAACACCTGTCGTCGCGACGCCCACTTTTGGTGAAGCAAGTTCATGAGCGTTCTTTCACTCCATTGTCCGAAGGCCGTGCATATACTTGGAGCCCTTTCACTAGCCGATGGCGGTTGATGTGCATGCTCTGCATCGATCAACGACAAACGGTTCGCTGGTGTGTGGGGAGTTGGGCTGATTTCATAGGCGCATGATGATGGTCGTAGGAGTTCAGGCTGCTAGTCTTCGAAGTGTACGGCAGCATGTTTTACCCCTGGTGAGTTGTTTCTCGCATGCCTGTAATGTCGCATAAAGCTGACTTCCGAACAGAGCGCACAGATCTGTGCGTTTCCGCGCAGCCATGCCATAGGATTAAACGCTCCAAAGTGATGGAGCTCATGGATGTCCGTAGACCGTGATGCAAATGCGCTCACTCCAATCCGCCGTGGCAGCGTCTCTCAGCATGCTACCGTGCGGCTGGAACGACGGCACCCTGCCTCACAGACATGGACACGACGTGGGCCCCATTCTCAATGTATAAAAGACCTGCGTGTGCGTTCAATGCACTTCATCACATTCAGTCCTCATCTTTTCTGTTCAGCCAGCTCTTCATCTCTCAAAACTCCTTACAACCTTTTTCTTCTTATTTCATCATGCCCTTGCTCGCTCGTCTCGCCCTCGCTGCCGTCACGCGTCCCTCTGACGATGTCTATGTGCAATACCAGTACGTTTCTCCACTCCGCCTCTCCATGGAACAGCACCCTCAGACTATATGATTGCTCTGTTAGAGCACCTCCCTATCCTCCTCCTGGATACGTGCAGGCCGGCCCTGCCCAACCAGTCTACGCCGGACCTCAATACGCCGCTTCTGCGCCGGTCCTCGTTCAACCCGTTCGTACCAGGCCTGTTGGCCTCTTGGGTGGTTTGTTGCCACGCCGCCGTTGGTATTGATCGTTGTGACTATGATGAACATGTCGGTAAGTCCGCACCTGCGACTTGGAGCAGAGATTTCTCGGACTGACAATCTTTTCTCAAGGCCATGTAAATGGGCCTGCTTGTTATACATCTCGGAGACGAATGAGGGAGTGTACGCGGTTCGCAACGGACTTTCATGGGCTTCAATTTCTTTCGAGCATGCATTCTTGATGTTATCTTGTATCATGGACTCACTCCTATATTCAATTATTGTCGTTCTTTTACATCGTCGGGAGCGCAATACACTTGCCAGCTGCGAATGTGACTTCGCAGGAATGTGTGATTTTTGGTGCATCAAGCGGTCTCGAACCAATCTCGAACTCTTGACTGTCTCAAGCGCTTAACCGCGTCTTACGTCAAAGTGGTCCGAGTTGCCGCCTCCAGTCTTTTCGTGTCCTCGCCCAAACTGTCGAAGTCACCACTGCTGCAGTACTATTGTTCACTGGTCAGTATCGCATTAATTCAAGACCTTCGATGTGCTGCGCTGAGGTTGAACTTTTCTAGCAGCACGGCGTTGTCGAGGCTCAAATTGCGATGGCTGATGAAGCAGCGTACACCTGGACACCTCCAGCCTACAACGTATCGAAAGCCCCCAGATGCGTTTTTTCAAGTCCTTTCCCTGAAGTACAAGCAGACAGCAAGAGCCATGACTTTGCACGGTCAGCCCGATGGTGAGTCTCATGAGCACATGCGCGCCCTTCAGTAACCAGACGCTGCCGTCGTAGGTGTCCCGATGGACTTTCGGCACTGGCACAGTGTGAATCAGGATATTTGCAGTTTCTTAATCTGTACGTTCTGGACTGCGGGATAGCTATTGGGCGTACCACTTACCACTCTTTCTATGGCAGACCTCGAGAATTGGTGGACGTCACTCTCAATTGCCCGCAAGTTCCTCCCTCCACGACGCCACAGATGTCACGCCTCCACTTAGGAGCACCCATTGTTGACTTTGCATGGTATCCAAGCGCGACTTGTCGCGATCCTGCCTCGTTCTGCTTTGTGGTGTCCGTACGAGAATGTCCAGTTAAGCTGATAGACGCGTCGGATGGACGGGTAAGCATAGCTGGCCTTACAGTCGATGTGATAAACCTGGAAGCTAACAAGAAGGTCAGCTCAGAGCATCGTACAAGATCGTTGATCACAGAGAACGTCAGATTGCACCACATAGTCTGGCGTTCAACCCCTCGACGTCCAAGTATAGGATCTTGTTCTTACTGCTACCGATTTCCAGCTCATATCGGGTTGCAGGCTGTACTGCGGGTTTGAAGACGCAATCGAAGTGTTCGATCTTCACCGTCCAGGTGAAGGGCAACGTCTTCATACTACTCCGTCGAAGAGAAGCAAAGACGGCTTGAAAGGTCAACGATTCTGTTTTGAGAGTCTCAGCTAGCCGTTCATTAACTACTAACTCACAGGCATTATCTCCTCTCTCGCTTTCGCGTCGGAAATTTCATCAGGCGTATACGCCGCTGGGTCTCTGAACCCTTCTCCGGTCACATCCTCAAACGTTGCTCTATTCTCTGAATCCACAGGTGAAACGCCGTTGATGTTCGTCGGTGACGAAAGAGACTCCGGTTTCGGAGTAAGGGCAAGTGCAATGCAGGTACAGATTCATCCTATTCACTGTCAGCTGCCCCACGGCTCAATCTGATTGTATTAGGTCATGTTCAATCCTGTTCGCCCGTACTCGCTCTTCGCTTCGTTCCGCCGGCATAGCTTTCTCTACTGCTGGGATATTCGAGGAGATGTCAGCGTCCCAGTACAGAAGCTAGCATTACCTCCGGCGACAGAGAGTGACGGCCACCACGGAGCAACCAATCAAAGGCTACGGTTTGACATCGACTTTGGTGGAAAGTTGCTCGGTGTTGGTGATCATGTACGTATACCTCTGTTGCGAGAGCTCTCCGGTTCTCTTTCTGACAGGCACTATAGGGCGGACATATCTCTTTATTCGACCTCGACTCGTACGAACACAGTGACCAACCTATATCCGGTGCTACGATTGTCTCGTCGCCGATACTACAGTATGACGCTCATGACGGTGAGTCTGATGTCGTACCGAGGATCGTCATCAGCTCACGGTGGATACCGCCTCTAGATGCTGTGGGCTCCGTCGGATTCCATCCTCTCAGATCTCTGCTGTTATCTGTCTCCGGGTCTAGACATTTCTCAGAAGGTTCAGATTTGGACGCGTCTGAATTGTCAGAGCATGACGAGGATGAGGTTTTGGATCAACACGGCGGAGAGCAAGCGATGAGCGCAGTCAAGGACCATACCATAACCAGAGATCCTCCTTGTCCTTCTGTCGAGATATGGGAGTTCTGAATGAGAGCGAAAAGTAGCGAATGCGATAGCCGGATTCAGATGCATGCCAAGACGATAGCTGTCGTCCACTAAACATCACTTTGCATGAACGACAATTTATTT
Organism: Steccherinum ochraceum; assembly: GCA_004332605.1. Classification (NCBI taxonomy): domain Eukaryota; kingdom Fungi; phylum Basidiomycota; class Agaricomycetes; order Polyporales; family Steccherinaceae; genus Steccherinum; species Steccherinum ochraceum. Next base: position 4,610 of record RWJN01000662.1, read on the forward strand.
TTGGGGTGGTCAGTGTATGAATTATCACCTGAGGCCACAGAAGTTCAATCTAGTGCAGACACAAACTGTCTCGGTGGGGGGTCTCACAATAATACTCACAGGAGGTGACGCCTGGATCGAACGTCAGTCTTCGCTCATTGATCTACTCATGGAATACTGGAAGCTTTCATGGCCACTGCATCCAGTCACTCCCTCACGAGAAGCAAAAAAAGCACGATGGTATATGAATAAAAGTCCGTGAGTGTCCGAAAAGTCCATGATGTCAACAATGTGTGAACACGAAATCATCATCTCAGAATACTCAGAATACTAGTGTATTCTCCTCAACACTCTCCACCCAGCTTAGAACTTGAACTTAGCAGAGCCACCGACGACGTTGACAGTGATGTTGTGCGTGTCAATGTAGGGGTTCATGCCAGCCTGCAAAATAAAGATCAGGAAGGAAGAAAAACACAGGGAACACTTCAGACTACTCACTCCGATGAGAGTGAAGTGCGCGACCTTGAGGGAAGCTTCGCCTGGAGGGAACAAACCGGGGACAGCGAGGGTGTAGTTCGAGTAGTAGTCGAGGCCCTCAGGAGAGGGGAGGCCGTGGTGGGTAGGGTTGTAGGGACCGGCAAACAGGATCGTCCCGAAGGTATCAGAGGTGTCGTTGGCGTCGCAGGAAGTGCCGCAGGTGGCGAGACCGATAGCGACCGACACGTCCTGCGAAGATGAGAGGGAGTTCTATACAGCAAATCAGGTCAAAGTCAAGATAACAGAGCAAAAGTCTGAGTACGAACGGGTCGAGCAATGTCGATGCCGAAGGTCGATCCCGCAACAACAGTTGCGCCAGGAAGGGGAGCGGTGATTTGGACACCCTGAGCCAAAGCAACACCGGCGAAGGCGAGGAGAGCGAAGACGAATTGCATCATCATGGTTACTTTAGAGACTTTAAACAAAAGCGAGAAGGGGGGAGAGTGGAAGGGGATCAAAAAAGAGGACCGAGTACTGAGAAGTAGAAGGTGTCCTGGGCCGAAGATGGAATGGAGAAAGAAGCCTGCTTTCGAGGATCTTATATAGTCCTGGATCGGCTGACTGCCCCATGATTGCAGCGAGCGGACGCATGTCTTGGCACGCTCCACACTGCGATGACACTTCGGCGTGATGGCACCGTCGCGTCGGTGATGCATGACCATGATCTGCACGATTTTCAGCTCAATGCTGTGAACATGCGTCGGTAGCGCATCCGACGCGAAAAAAGGTACTGAAGAGAATTGGAGATTTACGAACGTCAGTCTACGTCAGTACCATTCGCGGCCTGCCTTGCCAGTGGTATCAACCGCTCACGTATTGTGCTATATTGCCATTATGCTACAGCGAGGGTTCAATCACCGCGTATCGCGCTCCGAGATGGCTGGTCGTTCAGAAAGTGCTGCTTGCGACGCCATATACGGTACACAAGGACATCATCTACATGCGTCCGTCGTGAGCCTGAGGCAGTGGCATTCAAGTGGCATTAGCACGTCAATTCTATGACTGTAGGTAACCGACGGAAAGAACATACCGACTAGTGGAGTAAAGCATTGTCATCTGAGCGAGCAAACATGATCTGGGCGGTATTCATACCCCACATATGAATTTGGATGATGATGGCATCGCCACGTGATCTGAGTTCTTATCTGCGAACGCGAAGAAGTCAGAGAGGCGACGGTAAAAGCAGCCCATTTGGGAAAACGCCACAACGAAAACAACAAGCTTTCGAACGAGCAGGCGTACAGGCTGTGAGTGTACCGGCGTCGTTGTCGAGCTCGGTATGAAGCTAGACCAGCGGGCGCGGACGTGTGCAGCTTTTGAAGAGGTTGAGCGCTGAGTACAGTCGACGAGGAGAGAGGCAGTGTCCGCTGCAAAACCAAATTGCGAGGGAAGATAGTGCATTGATTATGTTTGGATTATGTAGCCCGGATATCCTTCGAAGCAGCGTGATGGATCGACAAAAAGAAGCTAGCACGTAACCGCGTGGCTGCATGCAAACACGGCCCTGCCTGCACTAGCCCGCTCTTGTTGTAAAGACAGCTTTCATCACATGGCGAGTACCTCTGAGGAAACGACCCTTGACTCAACGAGAGGCCCGGGCTGACATAGCGAATACGTTGCATAGTGTGCTGTGTATTCTTCTGATCGTCCAACGACGGTTGCTCGTAGATAGCAGTGTTTGAACTTTGGGGCGCCCACTGGCATGAGATCCTCTTGCGGATGCTCAGTCATCGAGACACGAGGGTCACTAAGAGGTAAGTTAGCATCCGAAAATTCTGGATGAAAGTCATTGCAATGAGTAGGACGCACAAGATGCAGCCGAAGAAAAGCTCCTTGATTTGAAGAAAGCTAGACATGTCTCAACATGCTTGATCTTCACCAGCTCTTGGGAGCATAAACTTAGCTGCCTTTCGAGGCGACGAAGTGCTTGTAGACACCGAGCTTGGACAGTCCTCGTCCTCGAAAGAAGCTGAGTACGGTGCGACGACACGGCAAAACATCTTGACGTTGGCTTGATGATTGGAACGACTGCGGCCGCCATAGTAGAGTTTTGAGAACGTCATGACACTCCTTTCTTGAGAAAGACTGCTACTGGAGGGCCTTGTTCGTGAGCCTAGGGTCAGTGTTAACGCCATGGCGTCCGTGAGACTGCATAGTACTGGCCACTTCCGCAATTGCTGAGTGGCCACGGAGAGTTCCCGCTACCATAAGGAGCGTGCAATGACCTGCGTCGACTGAGCCCGCTGGATCTTGACAAAAGGTGCGTCCTGACCGAGAGAAGAACCTGTGCGCTGAGAAGGAGCGACATCACTATCTCATCGGGCCAGGCCGCAACTGCATCTCAGCATTTGAACCGCGACAGAAGCCCATGCCTCTACTCGCTCCGTCAGACTGAGCGAATCCACCGTCAGGTCCTGGCAGAGCATTGACTTATGCTGAAACGATGCTGCGGAAATGCTGACGGTGAATTCTGAACCAATTTTGCAAAGCGTGGCAGACTGAGTTGCAGAGAAATGCAATTGCAAGGTATGTCTATAACAAATACGCTCGATGAAAGCTCTAAACAACGCAGTCAGCCAAACCGTGCAGAAACATGGAGAATACGGTACACGTACGGGTTACTAGGTCGCACAGCAACGTCTATTTGAGCTTGGAGAACAGTTTTGGTGCGACACAGTCCTAAGCGGAGTGTCAGGTGTGAGCAGGAAAGCAAGTAAACGGCAAGAACTCACGTTGACGCAATGCATCATGCTACGACGTTTGAGAATCAGTACAGAATTCATAGAAAGAAGAAACAAGACATGTACGCACTGGTCTAAACGCGTAAATACAGCCACGTATAGTTCGGTCAGTGGTAAGCAGGCAAGCAGCAGGAAATGACGCACAGCTATCAGAAGCAGAGAAACGTCAGCTAATACGACGAGAAGGAATTAAACACGGTACTCACAACTCTTCAACGCAGTCCTCATGTTCGTATCCCTTTCCGGCGTTGACCTTCTCCTCACAATGCACGAAGTGCTTGGTGGCAGTAGCACACGCCTTGCTCTGTTTGCACTCCTCGACAATCTCGGGCATGATCTAAGAGTGAGAGAATCTTCATGAGCCGAATTCTCATGACGAAAACGCCTCGAACTCACGTCTTCCGGTTCCACCTCTTCTTCTTCCTCAGCAGCAGCGGGTTCTTCGGCCTCAGGCTGCTCGGGTTCTTCAGCTTTGTCGGCTTCCTTGTGCTCGTCGGCAGGAGCGTCGTTGTAGACAGTCGAGACGAACGATGAGAAGAAAGCAGCAAGGCTCATGATGGACGACGAGCGCGACGGCGGGGACGATGAATGGAAGGCTGGCAAACCCAACGAAATTGCTGGCTCGTCAATGGCTGGCCCGCCGATCGGCAGGTTCCGGGTAGCACTTAAGGCGGAGTCTCGGAGATCCGGCACAAACCGACCACTGATACTTTGTAGATTTCGCGTGATCGTAGACCGCCACCTCCCTCACGACTTCCAGATCATAACCTTCAGATTTCGCTGCTGCTGCCATTATCGCATTATATCTGATCAATGCTGAAAGACGAACGAACCGTCTTTCTTCTTCCTCCCTGAAGTGGCAAAACGCGAAACCACTAGGATCCTGCTAATGACAGGACGCGCATTCTCCGATCTGGACGACGATGTTGTCATCTATATTTGCAGTTTCATGACAGTCTCGTCTGTGTTAGCATTGAGAAAGGTGATCCGACTTCTCAGACCCATAACTCTCGAATCAGCGAGGTCTGACTCTGCTCCTTAGGTCTCACGACGGTTTCTGGCTATCACACGACTCCTCGCGGTATGGCGAACCCTCCTGCGTAACCACGTTATCAACGAAGGATATCCTTTCCCATCGGAGGCTCTCGAAACAGCGGACGTGTCCAAGCTCGAATATCTTACTCGTCGTGCATGCCATCTCGCTGCTTTCTGGCTATCCACCGCCCATCCCTCTCCAAGTCGGGTCCTTCGCTTCGATACCCATACGAAAGGCACTGGTGTGTCAGAAGTCCGCTTTCTTCCAGGTTTCGATGGCCAGCGGATCGTCGTTGTGTCCAAAGGTATCTGGTCGGTCGTTTCGTGCTGGGATCTGGGCTTGCCTGTCACCGGATCTGCCTGGAATCCAACGAAGGTCGCCGAGTGGAGTCCTCGGAGCGTTATTTTGACCGCGTTCTGCGTGAACAGCGATGCAGATGCGGAGGGGTTGTTGGCTGTGGCGTATGACCGTGGCGGGTAAGTGACGCGTGTGTTGTTCTGCTGTAGATGTCTAATGTGATACGCCCCAGAGCCCATTCTATCGAAATCCTTTCCTTGAAATCTTCCACCGAGAAGAGCACCTTGTCGCATACTCTGGAATGCCTACAGAAAATTGAAACCAACTGCAAACCGATGGCGCTTCAAGGTACCACCTTGATCCTGTGCGACGGTTCCAAAGAAACCCACATCGTAGACTGGAAGTCCGCCAGATCTGCTGTTCTCCAACGTCCCACTTCAAGCAACGAGCCAGAATTCGAACATAACAAGTGTCTTCAAGTCCTGCTCACCGAACATCACGTCTTTGTCGTCCGAGCTCATTTGATTGAGGTGTACTCCCGCCCAGTGCTCCAACCACTACCACCTGACCCCGACGCCATCACTGAACTGCTCATCTCGTTCTCGCTTGGTTGGATTGACGGCGTCGCCATCGTTCCACAACTGCAACTTCCAGCTATGTCAACATCGCTTCAAGATACCACTAGATACCCTCCGATATCCATCATCTTGCGATCCGAGTTAGACGATCCGTGGTCATCCAGCACCAACACGGTAGACCTGTACACTCTTCAGCCCGACACGCCACTGCTATCTCCTGGAACTCCGCTTTCGAACGATTCCACCTATCATTTTTCGGACATTGGGCCGTTTTACGACCCGCCTGTTCACATCACATCCCTCTCGCATTCCACGGGTACCACTCGACGCTCCCTCCGTTGCCCCACCATCCTCTCCGGGCGATACGGGACCGCCATCTGGATCCAGCCTCCGCAGCACAACCGCTCCGCGCGAGACACAGGCCTCGTCGCGCTCGACGTGCACGCCTCCGATGCGCAAGGCCTCGACGACGCACACCGGTTGGCCGGCGATCCGCACACCTCGGTCGACGGCGACCCCGGGCGGTCCATCGATCCGTTTTCAGAGTGCCTCGTGGGGGCGCTGTTCCCGGGTCCGCTGCGCTCGCTGCACAAGGAACCTATTCGGCGTGGCAGGGCGGAGTATATGGCGGAGCGAGACGGGCGAGAAGAGTATGGGTTGAGAGGATTTGTGTGCCGGTTGCGGAGGATCATTTGGGGAAGAGCGTGAGCTATTGGACGTCGATGGACTACGTGGAGGAGTGGGGGCGGATTGTATTGGGAGGTAGCAATGGAATTGTTACGTTCATTGGACTGTAGCTCGAGTCAGACTGGAGTAGGGAAGCACTGCTGTCGCTGGCTAGGCATGCTGACGCACTATGGCGCACAGCTCCTTTCAAGTCTCGACGGAAGATGGCGAATATGGATGGAATGGGTTGAGACTCGGAGTGGTGGGTGCACTCTTGAGAGAACTAGAGACGAATGGAGTGTCGAGCAGCGAAGAGACTGCGTGCGAAGTGAGACGTTCGCAGTTTACGAATTAGCTATCCAGTGAGAATGCATACCGGGCGGCGAGGACCGTCTGATGTACTCGTTTAGCTCGTACTTCAATATATTTCTTTGCTTTCTTTTGGCGTGTTCTCAGTTCGGTTTTGACAGGAAGGAGAAGCACTCGCACATGGATGAGGTTGCAAACGCAACACACCATGATTCAACTTCGCGCTGTGCACATCTTGTTCTTTCGTTCCGTATCCGTATCCGCCGCACATCCCGTGTCTCGAGAACGATCACATGCCCAAGCACTTTTCCATTCGTTGGTGCAGAAATCACACTTCAAGGTAAGATGCATTTTCGGGTTACAGCTTACACCGGCAAAGATGTACTTTGTGGGCTCACACCTTGGCATCTGTCGCCTTCAAGTACATTCGCTGTTCTGCACTCAAACTCAACACCAAACTTGCAGGAAACCCGACGCTCACCTGCACGGCACGCCGGGCAGCTCGTCCTACAATGATACTCATGCGGCATGCCAAAAGTCAAACACCTTCCAATCAGACCTCCGGTCCTCCGCTCGGCGACGAGGATCAATGATGTGCCCTACTTACGCCATCTCCCCAGAGTTCAGAATGTCCGTATCTTGGGATATTCTCGGTTACGCGGGCGTGTCAGCATATTGAACGAGGTTTTACACATCGAAACGGATCGGACGCAGTGGACAAGTCATGGGAGATGGAGGTAGACTGTCAGATATGCATACGAGTACACATTTTTCTTGTTTTGATTGATTTCGTTGTCGCGAGTCGTTCAGCCCACACGTGTGATTGTAGAATGTCTTTGTATTGGATCCAAATAGAGGCCGGTGTAAACTCAGCAAACAGGGAAACATAGAATGTCGAGTGGGATGGTGGTGGTAAGAGGAAGAGGAGGCAGACGGAGGAGGCAGCGAACACGCGCAAGTGAGGACAAGTTTTCGGGCCAGGGACGCCGAGCCACCAGCAGCAGGCCCAGAGCGCTACGATCGTGCTTTCGTCTTTGCCACTCACTTCAGTATTTCGATGCTTCGGCCATCCTCGCGTCCGTTGATCTGCCCCCAATCCTTGCCTCTTCAGGTACATTCTGGTCGTGTTTGAACTCTTGACAACTGGGTTTCTAACTACGCTATAGGAGTGGAAAGTACTACAGCATTGCACTCTCGCGCGTGGATACTGATACCAGATGTACACGAACTTGAAGCGATTCGCAAAGAAAAACACGACAACATCACGGCTACTGAGATAGCGTCGACGATCCTTACATCGTGCCAGTGTTTCATCCCACATCTTTATGACTCGGATACTGGGAGGCTGCAAGTTTGCCTGGCTGAGAAGTCGGTATTTCTGCAAATCCTCGTCTTTCTGAACGTCTTTGCTGATGCTCAGGATTATCCGTGTTCATAAACGTGAAGAGAAGCTGTCACGCTTCAGCAGTGTGCTTTTTTGGAGGTTCATTGTGTACCGGCGGCGTAATGGATGCAGACTTTGCTAAGTCGTTAGCACTCCGTAGAAGTACACGAGGTATGTTCATCTTTGACTTGCCGTTGTGGCTTCCCTTTCACGATTGCTTGAGGCTGTAGTGACTTGGACACTTGCTGTGAATCTCAAGACTGGATTTTCTGCGCTGCGCTGCTGTGACTGTTTTCCAAGTGTGTTGTCCCTGAATCTCGTCAGCCAGTCTCTCAGTTCTGACAGCGTGCCTACTTAGGATGATGCTACGTCTACAATCACACAGATCTAGCCCTCAGATAGATTGATCTACAGTCTACAAATATCGCAGACAGCGGACCTATACAGCTCTTACCCAATAGTACACAAACTTCAGTTTGCTGGATGCACCCCAACCCACCCCCAACGGCCAACCAGGGGCACTCGATTGCAAGCGCCCCCCTCCTGGGGGGCATTCATTTTGATCGTCGGTTTCTCCCTAAAACATGAGTGGCAAAACGAAGGGTTGAACCCGCGACCCCACGCAATACTCACGTGCAGGGTAACATGCTCACGGCTAGTATTACCACCTAGCCATCCAGCCTTACTGTATCGTGCAGATACTCAACTCATATTGCTATCTCAGCCCTCTCCACCTTTCCATCGAAGAGATGCCCCCGACCTAACTTGAACCTAACTGAGGCCCGGATGCACCCATTCTTGCGGATGCACCTATTCCCTCGGATGCACCTGTCGTCTCAGATGCACCCCATGAATTATCGTTCAGGGCTCAGGCGCATCTTCCAGCACAGCGCCTGATACCCTTCATGCCCCTCGCGGCTGTCCTTCACTTTGCCCCTCGCTCGCTCCTTTGTCAGCACTGTCCCGCCCATCCACCGCGCCTCCCGCTCGCCGACCTGCGTGCCGACCCGCGCGCCCTTACCCCCTCCTGCATCACACTTCCCCGCTCCTGTGTTCCGCCTCTTTGCCTTTTGGCTTCTCCGCACCCAGTGCACCTTCGCATTTTTGTATCGCCATTCCCTTGCTATCAGAGCTGCACGCACCTAAAGTGACCCCATCTTCAACTCGTCCCTATTATCCCGCAATGTTGGTCCTGCACTCTCTGATTCTACGCATCTCACCTCACTACCACAGCTACTGCACCTGCCTATTTCTGTAACATCCCGCCACAGTTCAAATTTTTTCGATCATTGATGTATTCGCCCTTGTTATCTCTCGCAGTCTCGGTTATCGTTTTCTCCGAATTTATGCCCTATCACTATCACATCACTGTTGTCCACACAGCCTCATTGATTAATGAATGTCAATAGATTTCAGAGATCTTTGTGAATCCAGACCATTTTTACTCAGCCTTCCTCTCTCCGCATCGGCGATCACAGTAACATCTGAAGATCCGTGTCGGTGACTTAATTATTCTTTCAAGATACCGGCGAGCTCGACATGACTTGGACATTTGCACCGGGTTCACTTCATACCCAGTCCGAACTTCTGGACACCATTAGAATACTGCCCTCTTCTAATTTTAATATGTATGTTCATTGTCCAACGCCCGCTCAGTGTGCTGCTCAAAAGTATTTCAGTCCGAGATCACACTCCTTCCAGCATATGCCGCGGTCACTGATCGTATTCAGCATCTAATTGTTTACAGGAAAGCAGTACTTTAACACCATCCAAATCGCATTGCTCGTGAGCACCATAGTACTCACACCAAGCGACTCACCCGACGGATCATGATACGCATGCGAAACCTAGTAACACTGCGAATGTGCTCGCAGGCCAGAGAACGCGGTCCATCTGCTGGACGAGGGTCCTCCCGAAGGAA
>RWJN01000663.1:0-14057 GCA_004332605.1 Steccherinum ochraceum
CTATTACATAGTGACCCGCGACTTGTCTCTCGGTCACTTTACAGTAATAGTCCTGCCTAGCGGAGACAATGGAAAACCTCCACGTGGCATGCAGAGCTTATTAGCGCTTTTCGTGAACGCCGGCTTCCTGTTCACCTGTTACCTTGCTGTTACCTCTTCTTGCATGCATTTGCAAAATGATCATCCATCTTGTTATTCGATTCTACCTGGTGACAACCGTACAGAAAGGACTGGACTGCTTCGCATATCCGGGTGAGTCAGTATCGCTCAGTACTCAGTCCTTCATTCAAGCTTGAACCTTACTCGTCACACGCAGGGGTCTGAGTACTAGCTGCTTCATCGTCGCAATATAGATACCTTGAGCTAATGACCACGGGCTCTGGAGAATTTGGGATTGGGGTGTGTGTATCGAAGCAGAGCTGCCAGTCCTTCTAACTGGACGCCATCGAGCCGGGCCGCTTCGTCTAACCGCTGTGATGAAGCAACGCGGGGCTGCAAGTCAAGTGTTCGGCCACAGCGAGGGACACGGAGGTCCGAGGTACGAAGGCCCGCTCCTATATATGGCTCCCTCTACAGCGTATCTTTGTCATCCGTGCCAATATCTCAACCCCTTCGTTCTCTGACTGGGCATCGCGTCTTGGACTATTACCACCCGACAACCACACAAGATGTCCCAAAGAACCCCCATCTTTGATCTTTCTAACGGACTCACAATTCCAGCGATCGGCGTTGGTTGCTGGCAGGGTCAGCCTGGAAGAGATGACTCAGTTCGAGAAATGGTCGAATATGCTCTTAAGGTGCGAGTAGTCAGCGATCTCCCTGTGGAACACTTCAATCTGACTGGGACTTTCTTTAGATCGGTTATCGTCACATTGACACGGTGAGTGATCTTGAACCTGTGCATTGACATTCGCTTAACGAACTACACGGACCATCGTAGGCGTTTGCTTACGGTTAGTCTTTCACCTCGCGATTCGCAGTCATGTACTATGCTCACTCGGGATCTCTACTCAGCCAATGAAGCTGACGTCGGAAAGGGTATCCGCAACTCAGGAATCCCCCGCGAACAGATATATCTTGTGACGAAGTTGATGTAAGAATTTAATCCTTGCATGAATCTAAGGATTATAGTGACGGTCGAACAGGGATATCCATCATCACATGGTGCAAGAGTCTTTGGAGATCAGTTTGAAGAACCTGGGAGTAGACTATATAGATCTATATCTCATGCACTGGCCTCAGGCCAAAGACAGCAGCGGTTAGTGCCTCCATACGCTACTACGGAGTTGTTTTTCACAATGAACACAGGAGAGATCATTCAGCCTGAGGAGAGTCCCACATTCGTTGAGACGTGGAAAGAGATGGAAAAGCTACTCGCAAGCGGTGAGCTTATACACTTCGGTCGTTTGTTCTGTCACCTGTTGAATTGATGTCACTACAGGTAAAGTGAAAAGCATTGGAGTGTCCAATTTCAGTATCAAGACCCTTGAAATTCTCCTTCCTCAAGCTTCAGTCCAGCCAGTGACGAATCAGGTACCATTCTAGATTTATATAATCGTATAAGCACTTACATTCATTGCTGCACGCAGGTTGAAATGCACCCACTTCTTCCCCAGCTCGACCTGCTTGAATACTGCAACAGCAAGAAGATCCTCCTCACAGCCTACACTCCTTTGGGGAAAGGGAAGCCTATTCTATTAGAACACCCGGTTCTCAAGGACATCGCAAAACATAAGAACAGCACTACGAGCCAAGTCATTCTGGGCTGGTTTTTGAAGAAAGGCGTGATCGCCATCCCTAAGAGTGGAAACCATGGTCGTCTCGAAGAAAACCTATCTGTAAGCCATCGGGGAACAATTCTCATTTGCTCTTCGAGGTGCTTACTTTCGATGTCCAGCCCGTTTCAATTACGTCGGACGAAGAGGCAAAGATAGACGCGATTCACAGAGAACCCGGGATGCACCGCAGCATGTGTGGATATCACGGTGAGGATGGCAAAGTGTTTGGATGGACGTACGAGCAGCTAGGGTGGCCTTTCAAGAAAGGCGGCAACGGTGTGGTCAATTAGAGGTATGTTTGAATCTGTTCTTATTGGACGCGTTTGCTGAACAATGTATAGATGCAAGTTCGTTGAAGCTTTGTGTCTTTGCGAACCCTCGGCTTGCCGCATGACTATCTTTAGGTGATAAATTCGAATGAAAGGAATGAACGCACTGCATCTATTTCGACCGAGCTCGTGAAATCGGAAGGCGACCGCCGACCTGTACCCCAATCGATCTGACCCTCTTCCTGTGACCAAATATTCAGATCAACGCCAAACCAAGAAGGGTAGTGATCCGCGCATCCTCTAAAAACTGATTCATGTTCAACGTTCATGGGTGCACCTCTCTGACAATGCTCCAGCTCTCAGCAAGTCTGTCACGAGCAATGACCGTCCATCGCTTTTCTTGGAGATCCAACATCGCGGCTTCGCGAATTCATATCGATCTGACGGTGGCTGTCTCGAGGCTCGGCACACCAGTGCTCGCAGATCCAAAGCGCAGTCTCGGTCTAGGGCTCTACGGTCTACATCGCGCGGCGTAATATCACTAAACGCTGGAATGAGCGTATAAATACATAGATGGGGAGCGATGACAACGAGATCAAGCTCATCTAACCACCCTCCAGCTACTAGTCTCGACATATACTGACATATTCACAATGACGCTGTTTTGGGAGCCTGGTACGCAGTATAACTTGGGCGATGTCGTTGAATACGAAGGTCAGTTACGCCCTTAGTCGTCCCTTTATTCATGTGGTTCTCATCATCGTATCTTCAGGTCACAAGTACAAGATCGTGCAGCCGCACACGTCTCAGGTTGTGTAGATACATACACACCACCAAAGTTTCATGGACTGACATTCCACCGCGACAGGGTGATTGGGCACCACCGGTCACGCCTGCTCTGTGGGCGCGTGTACATGAGGAGTACCCCGAGGAGAAACATGATCACCATGAGGAGAAGCATCACGACCGTTACCAAGACGAAAAGCGAGATGGTATGCTGGGGGGTATTCCAATGTGTCGACGACGAATCTCTGACATGTTACCTATGCTGTAGAATACCATAACCAAGCCCAGGCGCCGATTTCGCTGCCGCCTAGTGGTGGACCCCCACCTCACGCCACTGAGGAAGAAAAGAGGCATTGGTACGACATGACCCCAGAGCGCAAGAAGCAGTTTGAAGTATGTCCTTTCACGCTCGCATCGTACCGTGTACTCACTATCGCGCGTCAGATCGGAGGAGGGATCCTCGCTGGTGCCGCCTTGCTTGGTGGCGGCTTGTACGCATACAAGCAACATGAGAAGAAAGAGAAGGAGAAAGAAGGAGTGAGCTTATTTTGCGGTCATTTTTGAAATCATCTCTAACGGAAATTTGACAGAGAGAGCGTGATGTGCTGACTGAGAAAGATTGGCACGATGATGCACAAGATCGCACTCAACGCTTCAATCAGGAGGGACATGCTCCTGGTCAACCTTTCACATGGGTCCTTGTGAACGGCAAGAACATCCCACCGGGCGCGATGCCTGGAGGTGAAGAGGCCGGCCAACCTCTGTACATCGCTCGTGGCCACATCAACGTGAGTTCTACCCTCTACGAATCCTCATGTATCGTCGTGATGATGCTCACAATGATATCCAGGAGAGTCTCCGTGAGTGATATCGTCCATCTGTTGGTCCCGGGGTCTGACTGACCATGTTCAGAGCTCGGAAAGGCCTCTTCTCGCTTCGAGAGAGGGGCTCTGTTCGGTTACGGTGGTAACGAGATCCCCGTACGTGTCTATCCTTCTATACTCAACTCACGAAAGCATATGACTGACTACAATCACCACTGACAGCAAGACAAGTATGAAGTCCTCGTCGGCGATCAAAACGCTGTGAAATGGGTCAAGTGCACGGGCAGATTCGACCCCAATGAATTCCACCGCCATGGCGATAAGCCCATCGAGGCTGGTCATGATTCCGATGGCTCAATTCTGTACATCATTCAGGCTCGCGACGAACATGGCGGTGTACATCCCGGGAAGGTTAGCTCTCACATGCAAGGTGAGTATCCAGCCTTCGGAATCCTGTTTGGATAGCATGATGAACTGGACGGCAGGTGGCATGATCTCGTACGGCGGAGGCGAGAGGGCGTTCGAGGTACGCATAACGCAGTGGATAATTTCGCTTTCATATTTGCTCATGTCTCGCATCAAGGAATATTTCGTTCTGTGTTACAAGCATTAGACGACTGACGCGACAGACATCAAGAATGGCTCAGAATGTAAAGTTGTTTGAACAAGCCAATGATCGAAAGCCAGATCTATACCTCATCCTAGTTCTTGTGGGCGCCCGCCGCGAAAGCGATTTGGATGTACCACTCACGTGCGTGGATGCTCATCACGCATTCCCTAAGTACTGGCGAAGAGCGTCATTGAAAGCGGAGTACATTGTGTTGGTGACCTCAAGGTGCTGCGCGTACTAGAAATAGAGGTCATGAGCGATCTGAGGCTTGAATGTCGAATAGAGCAATTGAAAGGATCACCTCGTCAGAATTTTTCTTTGACCAGTCTTTGGTCGTCGTGGCATCGTGAACAAGCTGCACGTCGCTGATCAGCCCGAGGGGCACTCATTGCGTTCAGAAGGGTTGATAGCTCACGCTCGTTAACACGTCGACGGTTTGCGCAAGGGTTCCCAGGGCACTGGTCTCCATCTCACAGTATGCGAGGTTGAGATAAAGCTTTCCGACAGCAGTCTGACTGGACTGCTGTTCATGGAATTGATCTCTCTTGGCGCCCAAGTCAAACGACAGCTCTGTCATTGAGAAGGATCCATGAGTTTTAAAGGCGAGTGAAGCGCTTCCAAGGATCAACTCACCAACCATCTCCTCAAGTACTGGACCACGAAGTTCGGGGTCAACGAGCTCGTCTAGAACGTTCATCTGGGGCGAGATGTTCAGGACCCTTCTTTGAGGTAGGTACACGCCGCTGACAGCATCATACCGAAAGATTGATCCAAGCCGAAGGGACGAGGGCACTGAGCGAGGACGAGATACCGGAGCTCGTAAGCAAGAACCCATGTCCAGCCAGTAATTGTTGTGTCTGCCACAGAGATGAGACTTTGACCCGACTGAGAGCGAATCAACCCACCTTTTCAGTCAAGCTAACCGGAACGTCAGTATCCAATGCTTAGTACGATGCGACTTAGTATCACGCACTCAGAATAAGTGAACGTCAACGAGTCCAACTCCACAAACCACTTGTCCAGATCCTCAGCGAGGCCAGTATCAGCCCAATACGTGTCGTAGATCTTCTTCCACTGAGCTGCGAAGGCAGAAACGTTCTGGACGAGAGTTCCGAAATCCTTCTCCAGCTGCTCGAATTTCGCCACGAGGGGCTTGAGGCGCTGGATCAGAAACCACGAATTCAACATTGGTCTCGCAGTCTGAAATTGCCATGAAGTAGATACCTCCAAGAACGCTTGCAGCTCTTGTTGCTTCTCAGAAGAGGACATCGCCTTGTCGATCAGGAATGAGAGGATGTTGATAAAAGCTGCTCATGCAATGAGATGACCCTCGCATATATTGATACGAAAGAGGAGCGTACCGTTGATTTCACCCATTGATTCGACCGCAATCTCACGAGCGCGCCATCTCAAAGTGTTCCATTCCTGGTTACCAAGATGATATAGCGGTATGAGCTTGATCCACATATCATGGGAGCGGCAAAACATACCTTCTCCGGTGACCTTTCGGTCCACGCAGCGAGTAGCATGTTCAAGTCCTTCCTGAGGCTAGGAGGCCCTTCTGTGACATCAGAAGACGACAAGACTTCCGCGATCGCAGATGGAATGCCCGTTACAACGTCTGCAACGATCGCAACGCGTTCTGCCACGACGACGACATCGGAGATCATGGCGTGGTTAAATTCTGGGGACACAACGTTGTTCACCAAAGAGCGAAGGCTCCCTTGAATCTTGGAGAACGGCAACTCTACAGCATTACCGATAGCTTCGCCAAGTTGCTCGTGAACGGAGGCGTAACGGGGATCGATGTCGGCCATAGTACTGAGATCAGAGGAGTGTCGACAACTATTGAGAGGATGAGGGCAAATGTTGAAGACCTATCTACAGAGCCAATGGTCTATTTGAGCGGTCGACTTGACGTGTTCATACGATGTCGAGCGGAACGAGCATCCCTAACTGACGTAGCTTTGTCTAATAGAGCTGGGAAGTCATGTCTGAATGATGCATGGCAATGAAGAAGAGCAATTACTTGCCTGAGCAAGGGTTGCGCTCTATCCTCCGAGAGTGCATCTGACGAGCGGTGGATAGAAGAGACTCTTTCTCCTAGAATGTCATACAGCATACCGCCATTCGAGAGGAGCGTAAGTATTGTATGACGGTGAGCTGACGAGGTTCCAATTAGGAGTCATGGCGGAGACATCGCATGCGAAACGGTCGACTAGTGTGCATCGCACCATGAGACGTGGCATGTTGAAGATGTCATCGAATTGTGTGGGGTTATACCTGTCGAGATGTCAGCGCATGGTCGTGAAAGAGAGTAAGCATATCGTGTACCTAATCGGGCCAAGAAGACGTCGCTGGATGTAGTAGTTTACTTTGCGCAGATTGGAGCTGTGATATTTGCAGAACATTGGAAAAATACATATATCACGGGAGGTTGTAGGAAATAACGATAATGGATGTGAATGTAGAGAAGTGTATGCGGAAAGCAAGATTGTACAGTATATGCAAGCACAAAGCGATGTACAGATCTTCAAAGGTCCATCAAATCAAGCCGAGAAGTTCAAGAAGAACCCATCCCATGGACCAGCGTGCTTTCCCCTCCCCTGTACGCCTTCAGGTTCCGGCTCTTCGAGTTCTGCTGCAACGGTGCGGATCGTAGACTTGAGGGCAAACACCTCAGAGGGTCGATTCTTGACCGCCACGCGGCAACTAGGGCAACTGTACTCAGGTTGAGGCGATTTCTCGAGTTCTGCAAGAGCGTCGAGTTCCAGGATGCGACGCTGGTATGGGGCGATGTGGCGAGACTTGATAGTGTGGAATATTTGGCGAACGCGCGGAGTCTGCAGTGTATAGGTCGGATACGTATTCAGATGCTTCATGAGCGCGGTGCTGAACCAATCTTGAAGACAGCCCTGACAGAATGTGTGACCGCATGCAAGCCTGAAAGGTGGTCAGCACCCTCACATTCTGTGTAGGGATATCAACTTACGTAGCGGGCTGCCACATCTTTCCAGCGCAGATGTCGCAGGAAAGGCCTTCATCCAGCGTAGTAAGGAGGGCCTGTACGACATCATCGTCAAACCAACAACACGCTGAAACGGATTTAACGACATACCTTGCGTTTATCCTCAGCTGCTTTGCTCTGTGATACACACAAGGTTAGAACGCCAACATTTACATACTACGTCTCTCAAACCACTCACGCGACTACTTTCACCCTTCGATTGAGAACCCTTAGATCCATTGAATCAGACGAGGGATCACCAACGCAAAAGTAGTGGTACTCACCATCGAGAGCTGTTGCTGCTTCAACTGCTTGTTCTCCTATGACAGGGCTCGACTAGTGAGCCCGGGTAACGAACACAGACGTATCACAACATACAACTTTCAGCTTCTGAATCTGTTTCTCCATCTCCTCTACCGTACGCGACGACCGACGTTTGCCACCATCATCTTCATCTTCATCTTCCGAGTGGACGTCCAGCCTACTTGGTCGGCCTGATACAGGGGATCTAGCATTGGCCTTGGCCTTCTCTTTCGATTTGGGCGCAGGCCTGGGATGAGCGGATCGCTTCTTCGGAATCATCTTCGCAGGTCTTTCGTCGTCAGAGTCCGACGAAATTACGATGATGTCGTCTTCATTGTTGGAAGGCTGGGGACGGAGGGGTCGGTGAGGCTGGGGTACTCTTGATCCAGAGCGCGTGCGCCGAGCGTTGCTTGCTGGTAACGGCATTGATGACTGTATGCGGCTAATCGCGCGGGGGATTGACGGAACACGCGAAATACAAGAGTGTAGTAAGAGGAAGGCGGGGTGGCCGTGGTGGTCGTAAAGGTCCAAGAGAAGAAAGCGGCAGCTGTGGCGGGCCAGAGCCGGCGTCTGCATTCGGAAAACAAACCATGGCCATCCGGCGGCGTCGGCCCGTGCGGTTGACAGGCGCCCGGCGCCCACCGATACTCACCTCCGAGCTCGCTGATGGCAGTTCCGGCGCTGCGGCGCTGAGCGCGCAGGGCCACTGACAAAACTATCGACTGCACCGTTTCGCAAACGGACCAAAAATTTCGTCAGATGCGGCTCAGTCGTCCTCGAGGAGAACGCGGACGAGACAAACGCTATAATGGCCGAGATTCGACATGCAGTGCTGCAGGCTTCGGATGGTGACTGCGTAAATGTGTTGGTTGCGAATCCGTTCGCAAAACATGTGGTCTGCTTGCCGTGTACTGTAGATCATCATTGATTTTATTCGACCCCATTGTGGTCCTAGGCCATCAGGATTATCTTGCAACATTTATTCTGGCCCGCCTGGCGACCGCGCGGCGAGTCGCAGTAGTCATTCAAGTTGCCAATACCCCCGTCTGAAATGTACAGAACTTCTCGCAAAATCTCCCATCGAAATTCGCTCATGACGCCGTCTGCGTGAACAGCATCGTCGCCACAAACGGCCTACCTGTCATCAACGAAATCGCCGATCTTAAGTCATTGATCCCTCGACCTCAAGATAATCTTCCATTTTGTAACGTGGGCGATGAAAAACGATCGTAGCGCACGAGTAGAGCATCTGCATCAGGACCAGCCGTCCGTACACTGTACAATGGCAGCGGTGGCACCATCCATGAGTCTCAGTCGCATATTGTGACAACATTCCGAGCTGCCTCCGAGCACAGCTGTCGACGGACGTGCCTTCTGCCCTTCCGGAAGGTCGCGTTAGTCGCTCGTGTGAGTCCGGTGGGATGATTGAATGAAGTTCAAACTTCAGGGAAAGGAAGGCAGCTGACATATATCTCCCGGCACACCTGGCACTTCGTTTACACGGATCCGAATACAGTGCATTGGTATTCATACACAGGGACACGGGATAAACCGCTGGACTGAGATGAGAAGCATGCCGTAACTAGTCATATGGGTGGTGGAAAACATGGAAACGTCATGAATAGATGCGTATGATAAGAGACGACGACCCATGCTGCGCCAGCACGACTCCTCTCGACCCAGTGAGAATATCCTCCTTCGCAGCATGTACGAAAAACAAGGTTTCTACCGGTTGGACTTGGCCACACGCTCGAGCTCGTCCTTTTTCTGTATCAGAGAGCATGAGAGTCATGAAGCAGATGGGTCAAACGAAGAGACACGAACCTTGATGGCGTACGAGTTTGATGAACCCTTCGCCGCGTTGATGAGCTCATCAGCCAGACACTCAGCAACAGACTTGATGTTACGGAACGCAGACTCGCGAGTCTAGATCGTAAAGCAGCCGCTCTTCAGCCGTGAGGACCATTGAAAGCGCTGAAGTGTACTTACACCGACAGTCAGGAGAGAGATGGCCTGGTTGACCCGGCGAAGAGGGGAGACATCGACGGCCTGTCGGCGGACGGTACCTTGCGAACCGATACGGGTGGAGTCTTCACGGGGACCAGTGTTGACGATGGCATCGACGAGGACTTGGATGGGGTTTTGGTCGGTGAGGAGGTGGATGATCTCGAATGCGTGAGCGACGATGCGGACGGTCAAGAGCTTCTTGCCGTTGTTGCGGCCCTTCATCATCATGCTGAAAGTTGCGGATACCAATACTTCAGAACTAGAGAGATAAGACATACACTGTCTTACGCACCTGTCGACCAATCGCTCAACAATGGGCATCTGAGCCTTCTTGAACTGCTTCTTAGCATAACGACCAGCGGTGTGGGGGAGGTAGACGGCGTGGCGAATCTGGATGTAATCCGTCAAGGAGATGTCCTTAACCTCAACACTACTCCAGCGAATCCAAGGCCAAATCCGAATCCACCACCAAATCAAGTCCCAACGAGATGAATTCGTCAGCTCTCCTTCGAAAACAGCACCAGCAAACGTTCGGTACGCACTCCTGAGTGTCCCACTTTCCGAAGAGTTTGATCTCCGAGCCGAGCTTGGAGACGTCCTTGGGGATGGTGTGTACAGCGGCCATTTTCTTGGAGGCGAAGTTTTGTCTTGAGGAGGACCGTGAGAGGGCCTGAAAACCTACAAGAGTGTCGGCAAGGTGGTGACGGAGGGAGGACGGTGAGGACGGCTTACCGACTGCTGCTGTTTGTCGGGGGTGGCCGCTTGCTACACCTACACAAGGTTTGCCAGCGCCTCGGCGTTTGCCGGTGCAACTGTACAGTTGCTCACGCCTGAGCGCTTGCGACGAATCCGCGCCACCACCTCGCGTCGCGACATTTGTGCGCCCACAACGTTCCACAAGGTTGCGCATGATTGAGCCTCTCTTTTCTGTATCTCGCTACGCTGTGTTTGCTCATGTGAAATATCAGCCTCCTTAAGAATCTCTCGAATTCGCGTCTGACCAAAAAATCGCCGACTTCGTCGCACCGGGCAGTTCCTTGAAGCACTTATGGCCTTCAAGTTCAAGTTGATTCTTGCATATTGTTCGGCAGGTGGACAACGAACGGTGCCACATTTCAATGTTCTCCAATAGATTTCGAATTGGAGAAATGCTTTTCGTGGACCAGGACCTCCGGTCGCGGCGTCTCGGTGGTATGTGGCTTACCGTACAGATATCTATCTACCGTCTGGCGAGATGGATGGATTCAAAGTTAGGCAAATTGACAGGGTAAGTGAGGCTCCAGCTACTGTAACAACGGTTAGTAACGGCAAGCGTCCTGGACGTCCGCCACACATAACTGACCTTCTTTCATTCACAGTGTTATTATCGGCCAAGTTCCAACAATCAACATTCTCCACAGAGAAGTGACAGTAGCACCTGTTATCCTTCTCGTCCTGCCTCAGCTTCTGGACGGCCATCCCCATTGACTTGACCGTCATCAGCACCATCGTGCTTCTGCGACCAGACTATTCCTGATCTACCACTGGCGCCGAGAGCGAATTGGCCTTCGCTCTCGTAGCAGTGTGGCGGCAGCTACGCGGAATGCTGTGTGTTCTTCGCTGTGGCCAGCGTACACACGCCCGCAAATCCATCCAACCTTTCAGCCGGGGTGAAGCTTTGCAAATTGCAATGTATCATTTTCCGACACAAAAGACGTCCGTCTGATGACGAAACGATTTCATTTCAGACGTCCATCGCCACCGTCAAACAGTTCAAGCCCGGAGATACCTTCCAAGACGTCTCATGCAGTGCCCGGACGTCTGTCCGGACAAAGCTTCCCCCGGTCATAATCCGCTGTAGGGATGCAGATGACATGCACGTTCTCATCGTCCGAGCCCATGGCCTCGCTCCCCTCCGAGTCCGCTCTGAACTTTTCCCACAGGCAAGCGGGCGACTCAGCCACACAGATATTCCGGACCCGAGCTCACAGTGAATTCTCATGGACACAAGCTTACGAGTGGTAAAACGTCCGAGTTCCCTCCATGCTGAACTACATCTGTACGGAGAATCCCGGCTGCCACTTCCGCTGGGAGGGAGAGTTTCCGAAGCCCAGACGGGAAGCCACGCCCAACTCCCACTGGCAGCACTTACAAACCTCGGTCACTCTCCGGACCGATACCTCCAGATCGTCGAAACGGCATCCAATCCAATCTATCGTGTATGTCAACAGCACTTACTTACTTACTCATATATCCACAGACCGTCCACACGTGCTTGGGTCATGGTGGTCCTCCTCACCTCGCGGATGCATCTCATGAGGTCGCGGCATCTGTACGAGGGTGAGGGTGGAGGGGGAGCGACGGAGGTACCGCGGCGGATCATCGCCCTCTCTCAGCTCAGCTGCCTACGATATTCAATGCAATGACCGGAATCCATACCCACTCCACGTATGACGTCCGTTCGTCCGTTCTACCAGCTCAAGCAAAAGGCAAAGTGGAGCAGCTCAACACGCCGGTCGCACATCACATCGCATCTGAATTGAGGAACGACGTCGCATGTCAAGAGGCATTTAGATCGGACGGACGCGTGCCATGACACGTTTTGGACGTTCTCTGTATGTTTTGAAATACAGTATGTATGGCATTGGCGTACAGCTTGGCTGACGTCGTCTCGGGTTATGATAGCTACCATTCTGCCGAGAATTCGTATGTGTGTATGCCCATGATGATACATATCTGGATTTTCAGGGTAGGGGTGAGGATCCGCATCGCGGTCCGACAAAGTCGAATCCGATGGATCGTGTCAGCCTCGCCTCAAGACATCTATACATACGCTACTCCTTCAAAATTGAGATGAGGATATACGAATGGACCATCTGACTCATTTCGATAACTTCACATACCCTCCATGAATGAGGTTGACAAGCATGTACACGATCAGTCAAACCGTCCGCCGCGCGCCCCAGCCTCAATTCACGCTTTCAAGAGCAATCATTCAAGCTCAAGCTCAAGCTCTGTTCTAACCCAACGCATCTCAAACTAAGCCACCCTAGTTTATGCATTTGTGTTTGACACCCACAAGTTTCCGTACTTACCCGCCACTCTCAATCACACGAATCCGAATTTGACTATTCTCGTTCATCCCGCGGAGTCCTCACAGGCCTCACGAGATCTAGAAAGCCACGCTCGAGAATCAATGCGATATCTTCCTTCTAGTATGTTATTACACAACCACATCTCGTATCCAGAATCCACGAGAAACACGTTTGCGATAAATACTATCCACTTCGTAGTACAATAGAAGTTGAAGCAAGGGGGGAATAATATGATAAAAAGAGTTGGGAACGGAAAGCAAGCGGTGCCAAAAAGCAAAGTCATGTATCGGTGGTACCGGTGGCGGACGCTGACGCATGCACGACGGACGAGAATCGCGCGTGAAAGTCGAAGCTGAAAGGTCCAAGCCATTCTGAATGAATCACAACACCAAACTGAAGAATCAAGCAAGGTATGCGGGTCGAAGAACGCGCAAACGCTCCGGGTAGATGCCATTCGAAAAACACTCCAACGACGCGCGAGCGAATCGAAGATGAAGATGCAGGGTGTAGATGTAGATGTAGATGTAGAACAAGGGCTGGAGTGGGAAGAGGATGATTGTAAAACAAAACAAAACAAGGGGCGATGCAGTGAAGTGGATCTGATGAAGACGAGACAGTAACAGACAATAAAACACAAACAGAAAGAAAGAAAAAAGTAAAACTCCGAGACAACCGAAACCGATACGCAGTAGTAGAATGATAAGATTAAGGAAAACTTAGAACACTTGCAGCAACAAGAAGAAAAGACGAGAGGATGTATGGTGAAAAGTATATGGTACTGATGGAAGATATATGGGTGGGGTGGGGGGGTGACAACAGGAAAGAAAAAAAGTGGAAATGCGATAGGAGAGCAAGGAAGTGAAGATGTCAATGTAAATGTAAACAAGATGGGGGGAATGCAAAGCGCACGACGGCGATGATGATGATCCAAGGAAACCCTTCCTTCGAGCCTCCTTGTATGCGCAGCGACCAGTAGCGGGGAGGGGCGCAGGGCGCGGGTCGTAGCAACCTTGAGCGCGCCCGGAGGCAAAGCGCAGATCACAGCGACGTGATCGTCGTTCACCATGGGACGAGACGAGACGTCGCGGGGGTGCGGGCGGGAATCAGATGATCCCAAGTCCGAAGAAACAAGAAGAAAGCAAAACGCGAACGCGGGATTCGTTGTACTGATGTGTGGAGAGTGCGTGTGGTGTGCGAGATCGACAGACAGATGAGATGCGAGCGAGAGAGTTGGAGAGAGTTGGAACGTGTATGAGTGGGATGAGGATGGTAGTACAAGGCAAGGCGAGGCTGTGATGGGATGGAATGGGATGTGAGCTCGAAGCTGGCGTGGCGTTGTTTCTTCAGTACAAGTCGGATCGGATCGGGGATGGTTGGTTGTGCGTTGCGTTTATGCGTT
>RWJN01000664.1:3176-13894 GCA_004332605.1 Steccherinum ochraceum
CACTGATTCCTTGAATTCGGGGTATCGTCGCGCAAGTTCATAATATACGTCACTAGAAAGGTCTTTGAAGCGACCGGTGGGTAGTGTAGCTAGTTTCTGGCGGGCTTGGTTCCGCTTGGGATGGAAATCGTCTCGGACGGGCAAGAACGGCACTGACGGACGCCGCAGTGTCAGACAAGCAGAGTTGCAATGTAGACATCGGACGCACCTTCGTTGTCTGTACTATTCGTCTGACGACGGACCAACTCATCATAGACATCGGTCGACAACTCCTGGAACTGTTGGCGAGTGAGACGCGTCAATTTCTGTCTTGCAGTCGTACGCGAATTAGCGGGCTCTGCAGTGAGTTCACGTCAGTTTTAGCCGGAGTATCGATCAGGGACAGGGCGCACCTCTGACGAGATATGAGGCGAGGTATCGGTGAAGCTCATCGAAGTGGGTATGGGCGATGGAACGCGGGTCGGATTGGGAGGGCACTGGGTTGCGGTAGGCGTCGGACTTGTAGTTGGAGATGCCAGAGTAGGTGGTGTTCGTTGGGGATGGTGCGCGAACGCTGCGTTGTGCGCTGGATGTACTCCGCTTCATGTTGGCACGTTGGACGGGTATGAAGAGAGTGGATCGGAAAGACTACTCGAGGGTTATATGGGGAAGACGTGACCTGGCCGACAGCGGGCGAGACGGGAAGACAGAGGGCGATGCAGGAGGGAGTGATGGAGATGCCAGAGTCGGGGACGACCCGCTTTAGTAGCTGGCGACCTGCGACGGGCAGGAGAAGGAGAGCGATGATCTTTCGTCTGTCTCAACGCTGCGACAACGGGTCAGGCCTCCGCGTTGCAATTTTCTCACGCGTAAAACCGACCCGACCATTGTCCCGCTCTCTCTCGGCACATGCAAGACACAAAAGGATTGGAGCGGCCGGCGATGGCCATGCACGCGACAGGCTGCCCTTGTCCGAGTGAGACTCTCTCATCGCAGCCCCACCTTCTTCGCTCGCGTCACACACCCATGACCGTGACGCGCTTCCATGCAGACGTCACTCCGTCGCCCGGCCCAGGCCCTTGGGCCGGGCTGGCGACGCTGAGCTCAGAGGCTGCAGCTCGCCGAGCACTCGAGCCTCTCCGCCGACCAGCTGCACTCTTGCTCGCTTGGCCGGTTTTTCTCCCAAGACGCGTCCCCGGTAACGCGACTCTCAGATCCCTGGCATCCAGTTGCAACACGAAGATCGACGCGCTCAAGACGCGTTTGCTGCTTTCAAGTTGCTTCAGCGGCCTTCTGCTTACTCGGATGTCATCCCGGACGCTTTCGGTACGTGGTACCGTCTATGTCGTACATTCATTCTTTCGTTGAGTTGTATATACAGGTGTCTACGTGTCTCCCTCAGAATCGTGCAGTCGTTGGCCTCCTGCGCCACCCGACTTGTATACGTCACAGCTCGCGCTGCAGCGCCGTGTCACTGCTCGCCACGCGCATCGGGGAGAAAACCAGGCTGTCGCGCTGCAAATTCGTGTAGACGCGTTTCGGTGTCGTTCTCGCAATGCAATACGCACGACGTTCAAGCGATACGGTACGTCGTGACTACGACCCCCTGGGACATCTGCTGATAGAGTAAGTAACCCCAATCCAGTCACTCCGCTTGCCAGTGCACAACACAGACACGCGTTTTTCGGTCGTACGCGGTGGTCACTCACTCATTCGACCGCTCGCCCGCAAGTCGACGGTGGACGCCACACTCTTCAAGCACGCGCAGGTGCCTGTCACAACGAACGCGTTCCTCACGAAACCACGTACGCGCAGCTCGCGTCTTCTCCTTGTCAGATACATACTTACCGGTTCCTTGTTGTAGCTTTTGGCGACACTGGTCATTCGCACCGAAGTACGCCAGCCGAAGGAAGCACGTTCGGTAAGTACTTGACTCTACCTTCGGCTGCTTGATGTCCTGTCCGCTGACATGACGGGTCCTTGTGAACAGGCCCAGCCTCAAGTTTGTCTGGACTGTCTCTCTCCGGGCGCGGACTCGACAACGAACGTCCGAGTAAACAAGCTGAAGGTAATCAGGTCTGTTTACTGGTCATCGAGTCACACAGAGCAGCATACTCACGCGACGGATCCTTCCAGACGAATCGTCCGTCGTTCGAGCGGATCTGGACGCGCTGTGGCTCTCATTCGTCCGCAGTATCAGACTGAACGAAAGAGTGAGTGCTTTGCTTTGAGGAGATCAAATTAACGTACCGTTTGCTGACGTGACGACAGAGACTTGCTTCCTTTCAGAGGATCAACTCCTCGGAAGAATCACGCTGAAATCAAAGCACCACTCTGACGGCCAACGAATCTAAAGGAGACCGAGTGAGCGCGCCGTTCAAAGTCTCGCAGGTTGACGTACGAACCCATCGTGTCCCTGCAGAACGCGTACTCCGTTGTTTGATCCGGGGCGGAAGCTAACTGAAGCAGATGAGCATTTCGTTCGGAACGCCTGAGGCCGACGCACCGTTCCCTAACCTCACACGTCCCTGAGGACGAGTGCCAGATCGTCAGTGCGGTCGCCAACGTCCCCTGGCAGTAAACCTCACTCACCGAGTGCCGGCCTTGAGATCACGCCCATCGCGAGCATTTCGACGTGAGGAGTGTTGCCCTGACTGGCCAAACGGCACGGATACTTACTAGCGTGCGACGAATCCGCTAGACGATGAATGCGGTGAGCGCGTTGTTTTGAGTGTGCGGATTTCCGACATACCGATTGGTCACAACGCGCGTAGAGTCTCCTCACGCGGCCGCGACGTGTTCTCTTGAGTCGTGAAGCAAACGCTGTGGAATGTCGGTAAGTGTGCAGTTCTTGCAGTTGCGTTTACAGCGTACCTTAGGCTCATATGATGGTAGCGAAACGGCAAGACTGTGATCGTGTACCGGTGCAGCACCGGCACTCCGATACGAACGGGACAAGGGTCGTCTAGACAAGAAGTCGTTCGCTCAGAGACGACGATGTGGGCGGCGATGCAACGTACCGCAAACACTCTCGACACGGACCCAGGATCTTGTCGGCGGTGATTCTCTGGGGAGACGTTAGCATGTGCTCGGACTGCAAGTTCTGCTATGAAAGACATGCCTCATGAGGAGAGCGGGGAGACGATGTTGGGGACGGTGACTTCTTTTCAGGTCAACTTATGTACCATCCTCATCTTTCGACTTGGTCCGTGCGTAGGAACTGCGGAAGAACGGAGGACGGAGGACGCTCTCCGACGGGTAACATTTCGCGTCTCCCCCCTCGCAACTCCCGCCGTCGACTTCTCTCGCTTCTGGTTGGGCGGTGTTTCTCAGCTTCCGCGAGCACTACGGCTTCGTTCGTTATCGCTCAAGCTCAGGGACCAGGCTCGTGATGCCGCTGTTGCGTGTCTTCCGCCGTTTGGATGTCTGTCGTAACGTGTTGACGGAATTTGGGGGTCGCGTCCGATGAAGACTCTTGCACGGACTCCGCCGTCGGAGGACACTGCCAGTATTTCCGACGGAGAATATGGCAGTACACTTGGTAGATTGGATTGCTCGCACGACCAGACTTCATGGATATGGAGGTTGCAGCAGGATTCCCACTACCATGAAGTCTCAAAGGTGCTTCTGCTGCAGCCAGTGGTGCAGGACTGAGCATTTTCGCTCCTCGGACACCGCAGCCTCGTCTTTCGTTCACTTGCTTTGAACAAACTGCGGCCAGTGGCTATTGCCCCAGAAGACGGAGGATCACGAAGGATTCACCGAGGCAGGGGATCTGAAAAGTCCTCCGATGAGCCCAGAACATTGCCAAGTCCTCCTCATTTTAATTCTCGTCTAACTGAAACACGGTGACCTTCATCACAGGGCTTTCAGTGGATGTCGCACGGTCAAGTTATGCCATCACAGCTCAGGCAATTCCAGGCTAAGGTTGCGACCGCCGTCCGATGGTGGTCACATTTGTTTCCAGTACAGTATGTTCCGCTCTTTGCACTGTGTATGAATCTGCCATCTTGCTCAAAATCCAGGGTTCTTTGCCTACATGCTGTTCGTATTTGTGATCTTCGCCAATCTCAGCCTTCAGGACGTGTCACTAGTGGTCGTTCTTTGACATGAAACTTGAACGGCAGCAGAAAACACATGATTTGAAGTTATGCGGCCCAAGCCATAAGTATACTCTTTGAACATATCCAGTTGCTTCAGCACAGTGGATTTCTCATCACGCACTGAGAGCATGGTCTTGCCTGACTTTCTCAACTGCAATTTGACTCAGAGTACTCAGCCTCCGAATTTGTGCAAATCTACCATGTTTGTGTGTTGCACGCTCAGGCTGCATCGAGTGATAGCGTACAGACAGCTGAGAAGCCAAGATGTCTGATTTCTTGCCGGTGAAGACGTTCGTGACCCTGCACGACACTCGGTCTGCAGTGTTGCCTTGGCAGCAACAATATCATCTTGACTGTAAGGATCTGCAACGGATGACAGGAACTCCGAACCACAGACTTGACTCAGGCACGAGTTTGCGGAGACCGTCTCGGTCCATGGAAGGAGACCTAGGGTACAGCTTGAACAGCAGTATAAATGCAGTCTTCCCGATCTGCTTTTCAGAAGATACCACTGCAATTTGCTTGTAGCATCGTACACCACATCATTACCCGCAATGCCTGTCTCGCTCGTCGAAGGAGTCCTCACACGGTACCGTCAGGCTGGTATTCTTTGCAAGTAATCACAGCACTTTCGTATCGAGTATTCTGCTCACTACTATCTGCTATCAGACAACACCAACTACAGCGACCTTAGTCGCAACCACCTCAGACAACTCGTACGAGAGATCATCCGGGTACTGCTACGTGAGTTGTCTTGGTAAAAATCTGCGTCCCCACGCTAATACCTGGTAACCATGCAGATGACTTCGCAGGCCGCAAAATCAGGATGTCGTACACTTCCTTTGATTGGGATGTCCGCACCTGTCACAAGATCGACATGGCAGGTTGG
This sequence comes from Steccherinum ochraceum, assembly GCA_004332605.1. NCBI lineage: Eukaryota > Fungi > Basidiomycota > Agaricomycetes > Polyporales > Steccherinaceae > Steccherinum > Steccherinum ochraceum. Next base: position 8,148 of record RWJN01000664.1, read on the forward strand.
CCTGCCGACATTCCGTTCAAGAATCCTGGCACCCTGCCGCCCGTTGACCTCTACCGCCTTTTGGCTCGGCTGCGCAAGGGTCTCATCTACTTCTTCCGTGTCTCTTTGGATGGGTTCGTGCCTGCTGAGCAGAAGGTCATAGCACCAAGGTCAGATATTGGTGACACTCGGAATGCTCTTACCCCGAGGTTTGTGCCTGAGGAGTATCTGGTTGGGGAGGACAATTGAATGGCGAGGGCGGGTCGTCAGAGCACTGCGGCAGCCCCAGAGAGTCCGAGAAGGAAGCGTTAGGAAGGCGAGATTGATGAGATGGCACAGTTCTTGGACTAGATTAGGAAAGTGACGTACTAATGCGGAAAGAATGAGTTTGATGTGCGCCGCCTTGACATCTGTGAGCGAGTGACTGATGAGGCGAGATCTGCAAGCGTCAAGACCCAAGAGCATTGGAGGCAAAAGCCCTCTGCATCGCCCATAGCATGAACAGATTCACAAAGTGAATGTAATCTAGCTATGGGCTTTGCGAGGACTCTTGCAAACCAGATCAGAGAAGGGATAAGGTCCACTGGAGTGGTTTGAGAGCTAGCGTGCCATGCCAGAACCCTGAGGACTGTGACCAGAACAACCGAAAGCGGCGAGATCCACGTAATCATTGCAATGTGACTGAGCTCAGGGTCTCGTTGTTTGCCGTCCCACTGATGCGCAGCAAGAACTGTAAACAAGGATGTCGACGCACATACCCACTCTCTCTTGGACTCTGACCACACACTCTCTGGAACGCGGCTCACTTCAAGTTCAACTTCGAGTTGACTACACTCTGTTGTTGCCCATTCCATCAGGTCAGCCCAGCACCTCAGCCTCAAGCCTTCGCTACCAGCACTCCAAGATGCGGCTGAACCGACGACGCTCCGAGAAAAGAGGTGTCCAGCAACGCCGTGTACGATAACCTGTGGTCTGCACGATCTATGGTATGTGTCTCGTTAGCTGGCAAACCCTGTCAAAGAAACTGACAGACCGACTTACACCGATCAGTCTACGAGTGAGCGACTTGCGTCGCAGAGCGCGTGCCCTCGCTGCCAGTGGCAAGACGGCGAGGAGCAGATGAACGACGACCGCAAGTTTCGACGACGCGGCCAAGACGCGGCAGCCAGCGTCGAAGTCAGCGCCGGCCCGGACGGGCCATCAGCTACAAATGCTCGTTGACCGAGTTGCTCTCCGCCTCCACCTCCACATCGACATTGCACTCAAGTCGACACGACTCGCACATTCCGCAGTCTCGCACCGCTCCGCCATTCCGACGCCGAACACAACGAATAAGACCTCGGTAGTTGTAAGTTTTCTTTTGTTTTCGTGCTTGCATGCGATACTGATGCACCGTCTTATCCAGGACGGAATACCCTCGCTTTCTTCGCCACATCGTTGACCGTTCGCGCTGTGCACAGAATCAAGACCACTTGCGCTGTTCTCTCAACACACTGTCCGTTGGGTCCACCTTCCCCTTTCCTTGTTCATTGGCATGGCACACGGCGAACGCGCCGAATGAGCGGTTGGAGGTGCTTTTGCTCGGTCTGGTGAGTTGATTTCTGCTTTCGGTGAGTTCCACACGTTTCTGACGTGATGCGTGGGTTCTAATTTTAGCTGCCGTCGTTTTTCCGCGGTTTCGATGGAACTTCACGCTCTCCAAGTCCCTCCACCGTCCACCTCAGCGTCGACCACCTCCGCCCTCGATCCCTCTGCATCACTGCATCACGGCCGCATCTTGCGGACACGTCGTCGATGACCTGGATGTCGGTCCTCGTCGGCCTCTGTTGCAGCGCACCTGGTCGCCTCCCGCCCTCCGTACTCGCGAATCGTGGCCGTCTTGCCATCAACCCACGGCCAAATCAATCGACGAGATCTCTACGAGTGCGCTGCGTACGTGGACCCAAATTGAGGATGAGGTGTACCATCGGTATGTAGCTCCCCCTCTCAACGCGCATCGACCATGCACTGAACGTTACCGCTACAGATCGATTTCATCTGCGACGTCCGGGCCTTTCGTAGACCCGACCGAACGTCAGCCACGCCCAGCTCCCATCGACACCTTCCTACTGTGCGGCGGTCGTGTATCCTTCTTTATGGCAAATTTGATGACTCCTCCATGCACCCTCGGCTGGGAATCGACCGGGGATGGGACCTCGTCTCACTCATTGGCCACTTACCTTCGCGATCCCAACATCCGGCGCTACCTCCGATGTCTCAAACTGAAGCCAAGCCGCTCGACGCCATGTTCAGAAAGCAGGATATCCGGTCGCCCTCGTTGATCTCGCGCAAATTCGACCTCGTTCGGACGCGGAGGGATGCAGGCAGGATACCTCGAGACGCACCGGCACGGCGTTCACCCCGATAGTCTCATTGTATGCATGAAAGGTACGCCGTCCTATTTATCGAATTTCATTGGATACGGACTGACCACCGTTGCAGAAGAGTCGATCCATTCGGCCCTCACGGGCATACCCGGCACAATCAAGCCCTTCAACTCCTCCCTCCTCTTTTCTTTTACCCTACGTACACGCGCATACATCCAGCGACCACGCACAGCAAGTTTGGCGGAGAACGGATGGCTGAGTGAACAGGAAACGGCAGAAGACTGCGGGGAAGCGGACCATTCGCCGCTCAACTCAACGCCAAGCCATCCTCCGCTCCGCTAGACAATCTCGCACGACGCGAACGTCGTGGGGCCGTCTGTGATGCGAGCTGGACGCTCTCGCCTTGCGTTTTCGTTTGGAAAACCCGGGAACAAGAGTCCTTTCCCCGGATGCTGGACCCGGATCACCGCGCAACGCCGCCACGAGAGTCTCAAATTGAAGCCCCACGACGCACTCAAGTTCGTGCCGAAGAGAAGTTCCAGTCACTTTGCTCAGTATTTCGCAAAGTCGGCCTCATTCGGGTGTGATGGGGTAATGAGGGATTTCCTCAGGGAGTAATCGGACAGTTGCGTGCCCGATGGACGCGTTGTATGCGCACAAGGTACGTCATTGTTTGTGCCGAGTTGTGCGTGAATGACGCTGACGGTCGTCGCAGGAGACGTGTTCTATTGCGCCGCAGCGAGCAAATCCGCCGAGATCACCCGCGCAGATGGATCCCAGCGCCGCGCCGATACCCTAAGCACACGCGCATACATCCAAGGACGACGTCCAGTGAGTTTGGAAGGGGACGGACGAGAGGGTGGACGGGAAACGGCAGACGACGGCGGGGAGGAGGGCAAACGAGCAGAGAAGTTCGAGATCAAAGAAACGACGGCCAGAGTGGACGGGTGGCACGCGTCAGGGTGCGTGTACGAGGTACGTCATTCCTTGTTCGAAGTTCTGAGTGGAGAGGTGACGGTCTCGTCTCGTTGTTTCAGGTCCAAGTCCGTCCGCCCACCTACTCCCTCCCCATCCTGTGCTTCTTCCCGTCCTCCGTTTCCTCTCTAATCCGTCACACTATCCCATGCGCCTGGGACCCAGGACAACGTCTACGAAGCTGCGTGGGTGTAGGGTTGGCCGTTCGTTCGCAAATCGACCCTCAAGTTCCCGCGGACCCCGCCATCCGAAAAATCTGAAGTTTTCAACCTCGTCCGTTTGTCTCGGTAGTGGGGGCGAAAGTTTTCTCCTGGTCAGACCACCATCCACCCGCTGTTTGGTGCCCGTTGATACCGCCGTTGTCGCGATACGCGTCGGCCAAATCCCCGCCACCCCGCTCACAGCCAACTCGCAGCTCTTGGTTTCCCGTGGAGATTTTGTGCTCCAGAGTACCACATTGGTCCACATAAAACGCCTGCCAAACGCCGTGGACTCAACTCCGGCCGTTCGTCCGCTATTCGCGTCGCAAGATCGGAGGGAAAGGATTTCACGTTTTTGGACCCATGAAGAAAGTCGTCGTACCGGGACATGTAGGGTACCAATCGACGCGAAATGAACAGGAGAACACGCGCATCTGGTTTGTTTTGCACCGTTCGACGTCGTCGTGGAGATATGCGCTGTGCAAGGCGGCAGGGCGCTCGATGGAGGGAGGAATGTGAAGGCCGTAGCGGATGCAGTTCTCTGCGTCCCGCAATGCGAGTGGTGTCAGTCGAGATCCCCGAGTGTATGTAGTGCCATGTACAAGTAGCGTAGCAATACAACGCGTGGTCGTCGAGGACGGCATGCCTCAACCACCCTCCTCTGCTCATCCGCGCGCGTGCAAGTGTGAGCCCACCCGCAGTGCAGAGGGGAAGCCCTTGTGTTTCTATACACCCTTGCACATGCCCTTTCTCCACAATCTCGCTCTGGACGATCCCGTCTGTCTCTCAAGCAAATATATTCGTCCTGTCTACTACACGCGCGCGCCTCCCTCTCAAGCCCAGAGATCCGGGTTTGCATCGTCGCGATCTTGAACTCATAATCCCGTCTCATCCGCTCCTGCTCCCCATCCGCCACGCTCGCTCGCCCACCGCGTCCCCCCGAACGGTCCGACGCGACCGACCCTCGTCCATACGAGAAGTAATCCTCCCCGCTCCTCGCACCCGCACCAGACGACCGTCCACCTTCTTCCTCGTCCTCACCCGGGTTATTCGCCTGCAACCGTGCACTCAACCCACTCAAACCCGCCAACCCGCCCACGGGACTCCGCATGTCATCGTCTCCCTCTGTGTCCGTCCCTCGACTCCTCTCCCCGCTCGGATCCCTGAACGGCCCACCACCCCCACCACCATCACCCAGCCTCCTCCCTCGCTCGTCCGTCGCTGTCCCCGAACTCTCCCTCACCTCCCTCCCGTACGGCACCTCGATCTCCTCCTCCGCGATCGTGCTCTTGTTCGGAATCACCATCCCCGCCGTCGCGCTCTGCGCGTTCTGCGTCGACGCCGAGTTCGAGTCGCTCACCACGCTTTGCGACTCGCTCGGGCGGCGTCTGCCCGTGGTATCCTGCGACGGCCGCCGCCTGTCTTCTGCTTGGGATGGTCGGCGCCGCACGTTCGCTGCGGGGCCGCCGGAGGGCAGGGAAGTCGGGAGTGGAGGCGCGGGGCTGCTGAAGGGATCCATACCGCCGTACGCGTCGATTTCGCTGCGTCGGCCGATAGAGAAGTCTTCGCTCTGTTTGCGGGAGAGGCTGCCCGAGACGTTGCCGTAGTCCGGGTCCTGGGACTGCCTTGCTGAGCGGGGAAGCGGGGAGGTTTCTTCGTAGCTGGTTCCGGGAGAGACTAAAGTTGTCAAGTCCGGTGCCTGTTTTGAGGAAAGGGAGTGAGAGGGCCGAAAGAAGGATAACATGATGGTGCACGCACTGTTTCCTTGAATTCGGGGTATCGTCGCGCAAGTTCATAATATACGTCACTAGAAAGGTCTTTGAAGCGACCGGTGGGTAATGTAGCTAGTTTCTGGCGGGCTTGGTTCCGTTTGGGATGGAAGTCGTCTCGAACAGGCAAGAATGGAACTAGCGAGCACTATCGTCAGACTGACACTGATGTGCAGCTGGGCATGGGACGCACCTTCGTTGTCTGTACTGTTCGTCTGACGACGGACCAGCTCATCATAGACATCGGTCGACAACTCCTGGAATTGTTGCCGGGTGAGACGCGTCAATTTCTGTCTTGCAGTCGTACGCGAATTAGCGGGCTCTGCAGCGAGATCATATGTCAGTCACATCCCGAGTATCGATCAGGGACAGGGCGCACCTCTAACGAGATATGAGGCGAGGTATCGGTGTAGCTCATCGAAGTGGGTATGGGCGATAGAACGCGGGTCGGATTGGGA
>RWJN01000665.1:0-13837 GCA_004332605.1 Steccherinum ochraceum
TCACGATGACATCTGAGAGAAGCCTACATACCCTCAGTACATCCCCGAAGAACACAGCGGTGTATTCATAGCCTGTGCATGGGTCAGTGATGAGCTCTTCAAACGCATAGACAGGACTCACGCATCGTGCTCAAGAGTCCGAAGAAAATGTGTCGTTTTCTTCTAATGTACGTGTCCAAGATCTATGCTGGTCGTCAGGACGTGGTTCAAACCAACAATGAAGTCGCTCACAAGAAGATTTTTGGTGACCAGGTGTGTTGCCTCGTCATAGTCCGGTACAGGTGGCAGTTGATCAAGTTCTAAATGGGCCACCTTCCTGGCCTTGAGGATGAGAGAGTCAAGGTAGCTGTATGTGAGCCTAGAGAGGATGGACACGGATTGCTCCGGATGAATGACTTCCGAGGAGCGCTGCGAGCCAACCGTCATAAGTAGCCAATCACAGTGAAACAGCAGCTAACGTATTTACCTTCGGGTCAATCGGCGTGTATACACGAGGAACGAAAAGTGGTACAATAACAGCTGCGATAGTCAGGATCCCGATATACGCCCAAAGAACGACGCCGTCTTCGGCGTCCATAGGTTCCTTCGTAAGTGTTGCAAGGGGGTACAGGTCTCGGTACGCAAAGACCACCCATGCAATCGCCAGCACTACAGACGAGTGCGAGGTGGCTAGCCGTGCTTGTGCAGGAGAGCACAATACGGATAACAGCGCAAGGACTGACATGTATGTGTATGCCTAGGTTATCTGTGAGCATTTAAACAAGAATGGCTGGGGAAGACGTTGCGTACCCATACGCCACAGAGTCCATACTCAAGTATTGTGTCATACCACTCAGCGATACCTGCATAGTAGAGCAGCCCCCAGGTCTCGAAAGCAAGGAGGGACACGCAGGCAGCTAGTCGCGTAATCCGGTAGCTGAAAATGACAGGACCTCCGGCGCGTTCGATGAAGCCTTTCGGGCCTTGCCTCGGAGGGAGATGCTGCAGAGAGACCCGCACACTTCCTCCACAGCCAATGGCTACCCAGAAGAAGGGCAGAGAGCCCAGAGGCGTATACTGGGATGGCAAGGGTACTAACGAACACGTCCCTAGTCAAATAGAAATGAGAACCAAATTTATCAGTCCATTCGAGGTTGCTTACCTCTTCCATTCTCCGATATGTGGTCCCATCGTTGTCTAGTTTTGTGGAGCTTTTCGGACTGGTGCACTGCCAGGTGCAGTGACCGCACAAGTCTTCAAACGTGGTCGCTTGAAGGCTGGGGATATCTGGTTAACTGCGACGCCGAGTTTTGTACATTTTTACCGAAGTTCGGAGTCAAGCACGCATCAGCTTCAAGGTGTTACGGACCCGCAAAGGGACCGCGTCGTCCTGTCATTGATTGGCGCGTTCCACTGCACGTATTTGCAAAACCTAGTGGTCTGCATTGAGCCCTACTATGCCACAACCTCCCCGCGACTCATCATCGGTAGTCAACGAACTCGGAAAAAGTATAGGATGATGCTGCCTACGACTAGATTTGTGCTGCAAGTCCAGCGACCGTTTTCCAGAGGGACTCGGACAAAAGCAAGAGGAATCCCTAGGAGGACGATGGAAAACACAGATTCGTGAAAGATAGAGATTGAAAGCTGAGATTGAGATCTTGAGAGCTGAGCTACCAAAACTGACTCAGTGACTGTAAGAGGCTTGTCTCCCAGGGCAGACTTGAGTCGTGGGTCATAGTAAGAAGCAGCTATCTCGCCTCGGCCGGCGTCCGAACCTCTCCTCCTCTCCTCCTCCTCGATTTCTCCCAAATCTATTTCCGTCGAGGCTCGTTTGTGACAATTCCTCATACATAACACGGAGATTCACTACCCGCAGTTTGACAGGTCGGATCTCTTGCGGAATACGGAGTCACAAGCTCGCCCTCGCAGCGCACGACGCGCTCGCGCTCTACCAGCAGCCTCTAATGGCTGCGCTGCTTTCGCCGTCGAGAAGCAGACCCGACGACAGAGATCGCCTGGGGCTAGACAGGCTCGCCGAAGAACTCGAGGAGCGTGAACTTCGATCTCCGAATGCCTCCAACTTCCCCGAGCACATCCTCCCCGCCTTCGTCCCTCTCTCACACGACAATCCCTACCTCGCCGCCGAATCATTCAACGTTCAAGAGTTTCTGCTTTCGCGGTCGTACACTTCGCTACCTGACCTTCGCTCCGAACTCCGAGACTACCTCGCTAACCTGAAGGACGAGCTCGTCAGGCTCATTAACGACGACTATGAAGCTTTCATCAGCCTGAGCACCGATCTCAGAGGGGAGGGAGCTCGCATGGAGAAGCTGCAGCGGCCTTTATCAGAGCTACGAAACCAGGTCCTAGTACGTCTTGTTGAGCTCTCTGCTACGCCGTGCATTCAATGCCGTTCATACAGGAATCGCAGCATGAGCTTCAAGCGATCCAGGACAACGTCCAGGAGAAGCTCAAGAAGCGTGCTGCGTTGCGAGACGAAAAGGTTCGCGAGTTGCTTCGGATGTTAAAGTGTTGGCTCACCACGGTCGCAGGCCTTTCTACACCTCCTTCTCAAGATATCCGAATCCGTGACTCGGCTAGAGTCCCTATTGCTGATAGCTGCACCATCCGACATGGCGACACTGACATCACCGCATGAACAAGACGGCGACCGGACGGATGACAGGTACGCCCATGTTTGTTGCGGCCGTCATTTTCAAGTCTCAAACACGCTGCAGGACACGAGGAAACCGGTCGAAACACCTGTCCCGAGTAGCAGCAGAGTACAACCAGCTGCTGTACCACGTATCCAAGGCTCAAGCGAAGAACTCCGCGTTCGTTCAAGAAATACAATGGGTTTGTGAGGTTTCCAGTCTTTCCAAATAAATCCCTCTCTTCACACCTCTTGTTCAGCGGATCGACAGGATCAAGTCCACGCTTTCCACTGACTTGGATCACCTATTCTCGACGACCATCATCGCGCTCACAGAAGGCAAAGTCCCCGGACGCGAGACCAAGCTCTCTGAGTCCGACCGCGCAAAATGGTTATCCGACGTGACGGAGTGTTTGAGGACGTACGACATGTTGGGTCAATGGCGAGACGCGGAGGAAGTACTACGGCGGGATCTAGTCCGCGATTTCGTCAAGAAAGTGCGTATTCCTTATTTTTACCCGGTTGGCTTCGCTGACGTGCTGGATTCTTGGTAGACAATATTTCCTGGTGCCCTCTCCGCCCCTCACAGCCCGGTCATGCCGCACACGCCCCTCCCTGCTCCGGGATACACCACCTCTCGCACACCCTATACGCCTTTCAGTGCCTTCGCGTCCAAACAGAATCCGTTCGACGTCAGTTTTGCGTCCAGCGCACACGCGCATCTCCTAGACGACTCCGACGACCCTTTAGCTGAGCTCTACAACACGGTGTTGAAGTGGGTAGAGAGGGACTTGAAAAGGGTGATGGATGCTGCGGAAAGGGCTTGTGTGAAGACGGTGGCGAATAGTGGTGGCGGAACGAACGGGTTGTTGAGTGCTCTGGTGAAGAGTCAGAAACCCGAGCAGGAAGGGCAGAAGGGTGACAGGTTCGCTATAATGGCGAACGTGGTGTGGGCTGAAATTGGCAAGGCTATCATTGATGAACTGGGGAACGTCGTGTTCGCTGCGGGTAAACCGGACGAGTTCCGTAAGGTCAGTGTTTTCCCCTTTAGTGAATGTCGATGTTCAACATCTGATTTTATACATTGTGAAGCATTATGAGACTACTCAAGCTTTCATTCGAGCCCTCGAGTTCCTAGCCCCGTCAGAAACGGCCATAGAAGTCATGCGATCTCACCCCGTCTACTCCTCTTTTGATAGAAGGTGGCAGCTCCCTGTATACTTCCAACTACGGTGGAAAGAGATCGTCACCAAACTGGAAGAAGTATTGGTCTTGACGAAACTGGAGAGAAATGCCACCAAAGGTCCGCGTTGAAGTCGTACTGCTGATTGAACTTGCCTGAATTGACTTGATTGTAGCCAACGCACCATTTGTGACCACGCAAGGTGCAGCAGTGTGGGACGCTGTCGCCACATGTTGGAGTGCGCAAGTGTACATTCCCGAATTGGGCTTCCGGTTTTGGAGACTCAATCTGCAAGTGAGTGCACTCGAGACATGAAATCACTCCGGCTAAGATGCTATCTATGCTCCGCAGATCCTGAGCAGATACAAGACATGGTTGGATGCAAGCCTTCCAGCGCTCGACGCGTCGTCAAAGCAAGGCCTGCAGGTCCTACCAGTACGCCCTTTCGTCCACTAACGTTGTTCCGTAGGTGACCGTACACCCAGATACCAGGGACTCCGCCTACGGCTGGACGCGCCGTTACACCCAACTTGCCGACTGAGGCTGCTTCGGCGGAAAGTGTCGCTGCCGATGAGCTTCTCATCACTCAGCTCGCAACAGCGATGACTGACATCAAAGCGCTCGAGTCGCAAATGTGGAAGATATGGCGAGAAGAGCTCGGGATCATGTTACCTCGAGGTAGCGATGATGCTGAAGGAGAGGAAGGCGTGCTCGAAGGTACGCGACCCACTCGATTTTATTAGCTTACATGGCATTATGCTCAGCGTTCACCAGATGCTCTTCGGCACGCTCTCTCGCAATTGTTGTCGTTGATACCACCCTTGTCTAGCCAGATCATCTACATCCTTTCTCGGCGCGGATGCGACGCCCTCCTTCCCATGCGGTCCATCCCGTCTCAATTCCGCGCCATGTCCCCGTCAAAACGCCTCCCGACAGAGCCGAGTCACTTCGTGTCGCTGATCTTCAAGCCCTTACGCGGGTTCTTTGGTGTTGGTGCGGCAGATGGTCCTGCATCGATGTTGAAGGAGCAGTTCCTCAAGGCGTATGCGGAGGAGGTCTTTGAGATCGTTGCGCAGAGGTGAGTAGTGCTCGTTCTCCCTTTCTTGAAGATAACACCGTGCTCACAAGGCGATAAATCCAGGTACATCCACTTCCTCGCGTCGATGAAGAAGACCGAAGAATCACTGCGACGTTTGAAGAAAGGCAAGAAGTCAACGTTCTCACTCTTCGGTGGATCGAGTGCGTCGAAGGAGGACGACGGGCGTGCGGACGAAGAGAAGATCCGTGCGCAGATGATTTTGGACGTGGATGCGTTTGGGAAGGACGCTGCGAACTTGGGTGTATCAGTGGATGAGAGTGAGAGTTACAGGGCGTTGAGAGAGATTGCGCATTCGCCGTTGTCGGACGACGGGACGCATCCACCTCCTGCGTAGGCTACGACGGCTACTCAGAACCTGCTTCATTGCTCGCAATCTCCAGAGACAACCGGCCTTTCGTCCCGCGAGAGCAGTGGTCCGGCAGTGGCCATCACCGATAAGGTGACCGTAGCGTCCGCGTATCGCGTACCGCACCGGTGCCCCGTAGGAATCGGGCTGCTCCATAACTGCTGCTCCATGCCACTTCGTGGCCTCCCGATTTTCCAGCATCTGCCTAGTGTTCCTCTGTCGAATATAGTTGGGCGCAGCCTATTGAGTGTCATAACACCAATCGGTCGTGTCATGCTGCATCGAGGTCTAGAAGCTGTTGATCATAGATATTACACAAATACAAGTACAATCTCAAGTATAAGTACCTCCTGTTCGAGCGACCCAAACTCTGCGTAACATCTGCTACGACTCTATTTCTTGATCGTTTTCTATGCAGGCTCGCAAACCATCGTCGGCCACCAGAGTTTACTGGCAGGATTCTTGCGAACTTCCACTAGCTTCCATCCCGCCGCTTCATAGATGCTCTTGAACCCGTCGACAGTGCGCTCTCCCGCGTTGAGCACAGACCCCAGCTATACAAGCAAGAATCAGTGAACTCGTAATCGTGCATGACAAATGCAGAAGCTTACCACAATGTCAGCCTGGTACGCGTGGAGATTAGCTCCAGCCAGATTAGGCAGCAACGGCTTCGGCACTTTCGAAGCGTTGCTATCGACGGTGAGCGCGGCTTGCGTCTCGGACACACACGCGTATTCAACGATACAGTCTATGATCAGGAGCTTTGTGTGAGGACCGGCGGCTGCCTTTAGATGAGTGAGGAGCTGGACGCAGAGTCGGTCGGACCAGTCGTGGATGATTTGGCGGAGCAGGAAGACGTCTGGGGTTTTGGGAAGCTTGGGCTGAGGCTGGAGGAAGTCGCATTCTGTGGAGAGGCGGAACTTAATCTCAGACATTCGAAGATAATATGATATGGTGAACACACCTATGAAGTGCACTTTGCCCTCCTTCACGTGAGATGGAAGGCAGTCCGTCCAATACTGTCCAATGGCATGGCTCAGAAAGAAACAGTGGGAGACATGCTGCGAATCGTACCTGTTTGGCATCAGCGATCACCACAGACCTGTCTTCAACGGCGACCTGCAGATCGGGAAAAGCTCTGGCGACCTCCAAGCTGACATGACCTCTTCCAGCACCAACGTCAACGACCAGTGCGCCCTTAGGCAAGCTAGCCCAATCGAATCCTGTACAGTACAATGAGGAGCTTGTTCAACGAATGGCGGACCCCAGATATACGATATCGCACCTTTGACCGCCGCCTGTGGAGGGTGAAGCTTGTTCGCGTTGGCCATGGTCGCATTGAAGCGAATCGCGTTGTAGCGTCCCTCAGGAGTGGCGAAGTAATCCCACATGTCTTTGTCAGTCTTCATAGCTCTCCGCCAGCCAGATCCCGATGCTTCGTCTGAAGACGTAGTCTTCGGGTCAAACAACATTTCCGGCCACTCTGCAAGGCATTTCATGGTCACGGATGGCCTGAACACGTGTAAGAATGAGATCCACGGTCAAGAATATGAATATTGTGAGCTTGACTCACCCGAATCCCGCCATTGCAGCCATTCCACGCTGTGCTCCGACGTGTTTGTTCTCGCGGCTGGTCAAGAAGTAAATCAGAGACGTTGCAAGAGTGATTTCAGATCATCGGCACTCACAAATTTGGTTCAGATATGTCCTTGCCGGAGTCCATCAGAGAGGAAAGTAGGTTGTTAGCGAACACATCCGGGGATACTTCGATGAAGTAGTGGTGCGTGGCGAGGCACCGAAGTACTCGAGCTGTGCAAGAAAAAGCCGGGTAGAAATTCAGCTTGAAGCTGCAATCGGACGTATAACAAAGGCATACCTAATTTCCGAGAATCGATACCACTATGGGCCGCGATCTCGTTCACATGCTTTCCCTTCGAGACCTGAGATTAGTCCACAGCATACACAGATGATCGCAGGAAGGTGAATACCTTAGGGCCCGCATCCCTCAGAATTTCAGCGACATCGGCGCGTTCGGCGATCCCCAGACAAGTAGGCAGCACGCTCTATTCAAGAAGTGAGCACTGCGCGTATCCACGAAACATTCAACCCCACTTACCTTCAGCGACTCAGTGACTAGCGTAACAGGTGGCGATCGAACCGTCTGAATCAACTGAAATGCAGCAGTGACAACAAGAGCAATGGCATCGGATACTTGAGGATCGTTGCGGATCCCCTCAGGCGTGAACTCCGAGGGGTGAATGGGCTTGTCCAGTCTCGGGAAGTCCTTCCCTTTCGCTTTGCATACTGAGAGAATCTGGTCAACAGAGGAGGTGATAATGTCGCTCAGAGCTTGTAGATCCGAATTGCCGGACATGACTGCTGCCAATACGAGAGATGCGGAGTCGATGAGAAGGGGTTCTTCCTGCTCGGACGGCCAAGAGCTTTAAGTATGAAAGCGTTACGAGCTTCCCGTCGCTGGGCGCGGACCGCGGAGCTGCTGGCCTGGGAGTTGTCACAAGTAGAAAGCTAAAAAAGCTTGTATTTGCACTACGACGATCGCGAAGAGGTTTCGATGTTGAAACGCTGAACCGTCCATTATTACAGTCACGCCGTTTGGGTTCTCTGTACGTTCAGAAAACAACGAATCGTCAGTTGCCGCCTTCGGGCCTTCGTATACGCAGAAGACCAATGAGGACTCACGAAATGAGACACTTTGTTCGCAAGGTCATGACGAAGCAAGCTCGAAGCAGGAATATAGACCGATGGAATTCAATGCTTCCGGGCTTTCTGTGACCGAATAAAGTCAGCAAGGTCAGAGCCAGGTGGATGAGCTTGACGACACTTGAACCAACTTCACAATGACTACGAGTGCGTCTCGTCCTGCTAAATGCAAGATGTACTCTCAATTTCGTCACTCTGGCGACTCTCATTCTCACCTCTGCCACGCTGTTTGTGAGTGGTGGACAATGGTGCTGCAGCCCGCGGCGACCGAAGTGGAGGTCAGCATGAAGTTTTGAACCAATGATGTCATTACTCATCACTGTAGTTTCCCAAAGCAGCGCGGCGGCCTGCCTCCGCACAGCCTCTCCAGATCAGATTTGTCGAGATCTACTTCCGAGGCCATTTTGATTTTCTCTGTCGCTCGAAGATCCATCGTTCCGCAGGCCATGGCAAGTCGCGTCTCGTTGATCTGTGGCCAGAGGCTGCTACAGGACGTGCGACGTCGGTCAAGATACGAAGTCAGGATGTCAACATTCCGGAGTACCGTTTTGTCGGGTCGGGAGCGCGCCCGATCTCATTTTTTAGAACTCAGGGGACGGCAATTCTCACGGGTAGCGCCGAGGTCCAGAGCGGCACCTCGACGGAGGCGCCCATCGTGTAGGCTTTCCCTCGCCGCCACTGGCATCGTCCTCATCGTCCCTCGCCCCGCCCGCCCTGTCGCCGCCGTCCCCCGCCCTCTCAGCAGCATACCCTCCCTTATGCTGTGAGCGCACGAGCTCATAGGGAGTGCCTAGGTATGATCATCCTCGACGACGACCAAGACCAAGTCCCAAAGCTCCCAGACCCCATCTACGCTCCCCCAGTCAACCGATGCTCCACCCCCACCTCGACCAGCTCCCTCCCCGACTATGACACTTCCGAAGCGCAGCAACAGACAAAGTCGTGGTTGCGCAGGCCAAAGGGGAGATACTGGAAGATTGTGGTCATCATTCTCCTGGTGTATACCCTCTTGACGGTCGTGATTGGTGTGCCCCTGATAGTCGTCGTGCGTTCACCCCCAGTCCACCCCCTCGGGATCCTCTTGACAATTTCTTGTAGAAACTCCGCAACTCGAAGCCGAATTCTTACCAAACAACTCCATGGAATCCTCAACAGGCCAGCGTAGTAGTGATACCAGGCCAAGAGATCATCAGCTCACCCCCGACCTACGAGGAGGCAATGCATTGCGACCAGTGGTTTACTGTGGACAAAAAGGATCATGATTTGCTCACTTCTGTGTACGTCGCAACCAATTTGCACCAATGACTGATTCTTACCCGCCCCTCCAGTGCAACGTACAACATGCCGCTCGACGAAGGAATCTTCCTCGGGTCCAACGGCTCATACCGGGCAGATGCGGTTTCCAGTTCAATATCCGGAACTCTGCAAGTTGATATCAACCAAGAACCGTCAATATCGGACATACAAATTGATGTCACCATGTCGTACTCCAGTACTGACGTTCGGAATCGGACCCATGTATGTTTGGTAGATGCGTACGACAACAACGGGTTTTACCTCTATGTGCGTGATCGTCTCAGCTCCGATTCTACCTTATACTCACTATTCGATAGGTTCCGAATAACCTCACCGACCGCGACATCCTCAAATTCGACATAACCATGCTCTTCCCCCAGCATGTAGGGAATGTGTCCAGCTTTGCCGTCATGCTCCCGCTTTTCCAACAACATTACGCCGCTCTATCTCCTCAAATAACCTTTGATCAAGTCGTTCTCGGTGGGCCCATGTCCAACGTGACCGTTGATGTACGAATTGTTGAACTTGGTTCGTATCCGCTTGGCTGACGCCTAATCTGCAGTCCGTGACCGCCGACAAACTCTTTGTCATGGCCTCTCCTGGATCAATAACGGGAACGTTCGGAAGCTCAAACCAACTGGTTCTGGAGACGATGTCTGCGTCAGTACATTTCACTTTTCCATGTTTTAGCAGAATCCTCACAGAGCCCATCGCTGCAGTGAGGTCACCGCCAATATCAGCATGAACATCTCTGGTGACGTCTCGCAGCCTTCGATCCGTATCAATACTGGAAACAAGTGAGTGTAGCGTCTACTTGGTGGAGCATTTGAGTTTCTCATGACGTTATGCAGACCTTTGACGACGAATATCACGTTGCAATCACCAAAACCGAACTGGACGGGGAAGTGGGCCAAGCCACCTCAAGTCTACATCGACGTCAACACATTCAACGCCCCGCTTGTCGTCACAGTGGTCCAATCACCTCCACCACCTTCCTCAGTCATGCCCCTGCCGATTTTCGTGCATGCGGGAAACAACTTGGGGCTTACCGCCGTCTCCATGGATAGCAATTATCAGGGCACATTCCTCGCACAGACGGAGTATGCTTTGGCAACTGTTCAAGACGGCCCAGCCGACGAAGGCGGCATCGTATCGAACCTGACTTCCACGTACTCTTATCAGCCGCGCTCAGTGAAAGATTCTTTCGGACGGACGTTATACTACGATTCAGTATCAGATTCATCGGTGACTGGCTGGATAGGGCAAGGGCAACGACCAAAGGTGATCACGACGGCTGGGTCACCGGGGTGCGTGGAGGCCGTCAGCGTGCTGAGCCCTGTACAGCTGGACTTGGCGTCATGACCCTTGCCCTCGTCCTCTGGCCTGGTCGGGGCGGAGGACGACGAAGCTGTCGTCGGCTGGTGACAGCTTCCATCGCTTTTTGCTCTTTCGTATTCTTGCGCTTTACTGCTTACTTTATTGCTAGCGTGGCCACACTAGCACTGCTCTTCCTTCCTTCCACTTCACTTCGCTTCTATCATCGTGGACCCGAACGCATGGAACCTTATTACCACAGCCCCCTCCACACATCTTCATGCAGACACTTTCCCAATCACGCACGACCTTACCTTTTGAAAAGTTGACTTTTTTGTTCTATTACGCTATTTCCTTGTTCTTCATGTTCACTTACCATGTCCAATGTCCACTCGCTAGCACTTGCATCAACCACCTCTAGATTATTACTGTATTTGTAGTGTACAATATCGACCCCTCCATCCTGTGTTGTTCTGTCTTCTTTACTGTGCTATAGTAGGACCCACACAACTTTTTATTCGACGCTGTTTGTTGAAGTAGTGCTCTGCATAGGCTACAGTCCTCGCGCGACACAGTCTCCGGCCAGCTTTAAAAACTTGAGCGTGCATGAACTTTGTACAGACTAACTTTACAGAGAGGAGAGTACTCATAGATACCGGAGATTCAGCAAGTAGAGAGAGAAGATACAGGTGGCCGCGCAAACGAAGCTCCATGCAATTGTAACTGTTCGCCGGACCACCGCCCACCGCGCGGGCGCTTCGAAGGCGCTGCCGAAACACAGCCTCAGAATCCCCACCAGAGAGCGAAATTAGAGGGCGAACGACCAAACCCGAGGGAGAACTTTCGTAGAGCAAATATCGACAACCGACCAGTGATCATACCAGAACCTCATGCACATCGACGAAAGCGCAGCGGAATGCGGGGATGCTCCCCGATTCCAGTGATGCGCTTAGGCGTGGCAGTGGCCGCAGTGCCTTGCCGCCTGGTTGCCACGCCTGGAATAAAAGACTGTGTGCCCAATTGTCCCTTGTCCACGCCCTTTTCTATCGTCCCTCACGTCTATTTTCCTTGCTTAATCTCGTTCCCTCTCTTTCCTCCTGTTTGCGTTCATTCCCCGGCTTGCTTGCTTGGTCGGTCTAACTCGACACCCACACAGCAATCGCACACACCACTTGCTATCCGCACACGCTCCCGAGCAACCAACTCATGAAATACCTCGCGCCGTCTTTTGCGCTCTACCTCTCTTTCCTTCTCGATGGCCTCCTCGTAGCACCGACAAACGCGCTCCGCATCCATGGGCAACGAAGACCACGATCAGAGCTTGCGTCTCGCGAGCAGAACGTGTATGGGCTGTTGGGGCGTAGGGCGCCCATGCAAGGCGACCTCACCAACACCGGAGATCTCACATACTACACGAACATCTCACTGGGGACACCTCCAACGCAGTTCTCTGTGTTGATCGATACTGGAAGGTGAGCTTCTCTTTACGACGGGCGGGCTTCTGAACGATCGAGAGAACCATTTTGCTGAACGACGTGCCGCGCTGTGGCGTTTTTGGTTCGTAGTTCTGACTTGACTGTCGCTGGAAACGTTCCTGGAGCGTCGGAGTCGGGAAAGACTGCGAATGTGAACTATGCTATTGGTCAGGTAGCAGGTGCGTCCCAGTTCTATATGTTCACTTCCTGCCTGAGCTCAGCGAAAAAATTGTACAGGACCCATCGAGTACGCGCAATTCGAATGGGAAGGCTTCACGATATCCAAGCAGGCGTACATCAAAGACACGAGTGGTGATCAGAAGGACGGCAAAGGCATCATCGGTCTAGGACCCAACTCCGGTTCACAGGTCCAAGATGAGATCAGCGGCGCGCAAGGCAACACCGTCCTGAACAACATCTTCCGCACGAATACCTCTACCCCCAACTTCATCACTGTCATCCTCGGTCGGTCTGACGATCCCACCGATCGCTTCCCCGGAGACTTCACGGTCGGTTCGATCCTCGATGGCTATACCAACGTGTCTAGTATGCCGAAGCTTCCTGTGAGCGAGGTAGCCACGGGGTCAGGACAGCATTGGCAGACGCAGCTGGATGTGAACGGAACGCTTGGGCCTGACGGTCAGCCGGTCGCTGTTCAGTCTGTGGTCAAGGGCGCAGGTAACAAGCTCCAGGCGGCATTTGACACTGGTTTCTCTCTACCCCAGGTGCCAAAGTACGTTCTTCGCTGGCCCATTAGCCCATAGCCCTATGTAGCCCTGACTAAATTTCTCTACCTGACAGAGCGATGGCCGATGCGTTCTACGGCCGTGTCCCCGGTGCTCAGTTCCAGAACATCACTGGAGTCGGCGAAATCTACACTCTGCCGTGCGAAACCGAGCTCAACATCACTTTCGTTCTTCGGTGGGGTGAAGATCCCTATCCATCCGTTGGATACTGTCACGGACAGCTTGGACAAGACGGACGATCTTGGGAACCCCATTTGCCTCGGCGCTTTCCAGCCGATTATGAAAACTGCGCAATCAAGTTCGTTTGATATGCTCCTCGGCATGGCGTTCTGTATGTCGTTGATTCTGTTACCGTACACTGAACGCAATTCGAGCTCACGTGGTTTTTTCTAGTGAGGAACACCTACATGCTGGTCAACTTCGGTGACTTCGTGGAGGGCTCCACGAAGAAAACGAACGATCCTTTCATCCAACTCTTACCTACCACCGAACTCGGCGAAGCACACAACGACTTCGTATCCACGCGTCTGAACGGCGTCGACGATACGGCCAACTTCCACCTCCTCCCCGCCAGCGTCCTCCCACCTTCGGACGAAAACACACAAGAAGACAACGAGTCGTTCTCGGAGAAGATTCACCCTTACCTGCCATACATCATCGCGGTGTCATCGGCGCTTGGCGCCCTCCTCATTGGATCCATCGTTTGGTGCATCTTGGGCAGCAGGAAGAAGAAATACCAGAAGCTCCACGAGCCCGCGCCTGTTGGCCATGCGAATGCTCAACAACCTCCGCCGTTCCACAGCTACCAGCCACAACGGCGCTATTAGGTGTCTTCGCTCGCTACTGCTTTCTTGCTTTTCTTCCCACATCCTTACCTTGTTGTTTTGTGTTGCTCTCCTGCGGTGTTTATGAGTTGTTGCTTTCCATCTATTCTTTACCATTTCTTTCCACAACGCACTCATGGGACGTTTTCTTGCTTTCATCCTTCCAAGCTAGTTCCACTACTAAACTTACTACATCCC